>JAUMHN010057029.1:0-27368 GCA_032360265.1 Heliamphora ciliata
ATTTTAAATGAATCTTAAAAGAGAGGAGTCTTGAGAGGAGCTCAAACCAAGAGACCCAACATCATACTCGATATTTAGAACTTTACATTTTATTTTATGGATCATTACTAGTTATAACCTATCCTTAGAGGTCCTCGATTATCTAATTTTAGTAATTTACGAGTAAAAACATAAAATAGTATCAATAATTTAATAATTTGTTAGTTAGTTGATTTTAAGACACTCAATTAAAAATAACTTTGTTAGTTTGCTAATTTATGAAGGTAAAAAATGATAAACAAAAAGATAATAAAAGTAATCTGACAAAAATTATGTTTTTGTCGAATTAGTGAAAGAAAAAATTATGTCAATAAATATTCTTTTATTTTTTTTACATAGAAGAATGTGACAGAAGCGAGAGAACAAAAGGAAAGACAAAAATTATCTTATTTCAAGAATTAATTTTTTGACATTTATATAGATGTTACATCAAGTTGTTCTACCTTATTATAATGTGTTTGTCTAAATGCCCACACTGAATGATTCAAATATTCAATGAAGCTTCTTTAACAAAAATTCTTCAAAGGCATCATTACTACTTCAATTTGATTACCAGTAGGTTGATTAACTTGCTTTTGTACATTTCAAAAGAGAAAAAGATAACACTTGCGTACAAATTAAATAAAAAGGAATTTGTATGACAAGATATCTACAAGCTTCTTATTTGATCTCTACAGAAATAGTCTCTCTGCAAGTGGGATAAGTCTAGGTACATTTTATCTTTAATTTCTAGATTTCGAAGTGTAAGAGTCTCACGTATTGAATTGCCTTTGAATTTCTCTATTTGATCTTTACTGAAAATTTATAATAATACCCAATAATGGTGGTTGTCTAGTTACATACATAATTGTAAAATGTATTTACATTTTATAATCATTATTAGTCATTAATGTGGGTGTTTTGTGCAGCACAACTTGTGACAAAATGGAATAGCAAAAGCTGAAAGCACCAAAATTAAGCTTCTTAATAATCAATTTTTTAGTTTCTTAAAGTTATTTTTGACACACAAGCAAAAAGTAAACGTTGTGACCAAACAAGTTGGTTTAGTGCACGTATTTAAAATACAAAAGCTAACAGTTACGACCAGTAATTTTGATAAACACCCTTAATGAAAGTGTTGAATCATTGATGCTTGCATTTCCTAGAGTGTTCTTTGTTTCGTCTCGGTCATCAATTTTATAACAAAAAAGACAATCACAGGCAAATACGAAAAAACTCCTGAAAACAATGTGAAGGAAGAAAACTCTTGAAAAATGTGAAGGATTACAACTAGTAGTATTTCTAGAATGGAAATCTCCCAATCAGTATTGATATGGTCATGTATTTGTTAATATCAAACAGTATTAATTAAAATCTCATTACATAGTGATTAGTACAACATATAACGATCGATATTTAAAACGAAAAATTGGTTTTAGATCCTTAAAGTAGCATTGGTTTTGTTTTTCATCCAACATATAACTTTTTCATGCGCAAGATCCATGAAGCAACGAAAAAATCATCCATAGGTCCTGTATTTGACACGTGTAATTTTTTTGACGAAAATATCCTTATTTTGTTAAGATTCGCTCAGATTTGAAATAGATTTTAATTGTCAATAACAAAATTCGAAAAGTGATATTGTGAATTATGAATTCGCACGCAAAGCAATTGTGAGTTCTCATCACGAACTTAGGTTGCAATTGGAGCTTGTGATTTCTCATTGCGATCTCATTGGTTTGTGTTTTTGCGATCTGTGTTTGGATTTCTCATTGCGATCTTTGTTTCGATTTTAGCTCAGAAACTGGTTTGTATTGCGCAATATCTGGTTCGATTTGTCATTGAGATATCTATTTCGATTTCTCATTGCGATCATTGTGTCGATATTTGTGATCGTATTTTGTGATATTTGTTTGAAAAATTATGGATGATTCTCTTATACTTTTTTACAAATATGGAATGTATACGAGTGTTGTAAAAGTAAAATCAAGTTTTTTGTTGGATGATATATTGGATTGTGTTTGTAGAAAGTGGAAGAACTTAAAACGTGGAAGATTTTTTCTTACATACTCGTTGCCTAATGATTCTAATTGTATGCTTGTTGATGATAATGATTTTGAGAATATGGTGTCGCTTATTGGTCGTCTTAGTGCTGATCGTGTGGACGTTTTTGTGAGTGATGAGAGCTGTGTGTCTAATAGCACTAGCAATTAAAAATGAGTCAATATTAAAGGTAGTTCTAGTAGATGTTCTGATGACACTAGTAATCAAGAAGAAGTTACTATTGAAAGTAGTTACAGTAGAGGTTCTGATGTTCTTGATATTGATCCTCTTGAAAAATTCTAATATCACCAAGAGACTTTACTGTTGTCATTTGGTTGGGCTGGATTAATTAATCATGTCGGGCAGTGTTTTAAGGGTAGAGTTAATGATTAAGGTGTTGTTTGGCAAAATATGTTATTGATGTTGGGTTTTCATATGATCTTTTGAAGAATGATAAAAGTAAAATAATATAAGTAGAATAACTACATCTTGTTATTTGAAGGAATCTATTAGTTTTGTAAGTGATTTGTTCATTCGACTTTGGATAGATCGAATGAATTCCTTTATATTAGGTGTTTGGATAATGAGCATAGTTGTGGTGAGACATTTCGTACTTCTGAAAGTAAGCGGATGAGTTCGAATTTGGTTGCTAGTGCAATTATTGACCAAGTTCGTGATAAGCCATTAAGAAAACCTATTGATGCTGTTAGATTTTTTACACAACATTATGGTCTAACAATATCTTATCATCATGCTTGGTTGGGTGTTGAGAAGGCAAGAATTCAGTTGTATGGGGATTATTCATTATTATTTGATTAGGTCCATTGGTATGTTCAGGCGGTATTGAGCTTAAACCCTGGAAGTGTGGTTAAGATTGAGTGTGATAAGTTTAGTAAACGGTTTAGAAGATTATTTATGGCATTTGGTGCTAGTATTAATGGTTTAAATCACTATCGGCCTTTGTTGTCTCTTGACGGGACATTTTTAAAATGGTGATATAAAGGTTGCCTGCTTGCTGCTACACGAAAGGATGCTAATTAATGTTTAGACTATTTTTTATCTGTGCACTTTCACATAATGAAAAAATTACTTTAACAGAACAAATAAATTTATTTATTAATGAGTTGTTCATATTATAGTGAAACAAATAAATTTATCTATTAATGAGTTGTTCATATTATAGTGAAACAAATAAATTTATCTATTTAAAACGTTGTAGTTATTATAGTGGGATAGATAAATTTATCTATCGAATAGTTATACTTATAATGAGACAAATAAATTTATCCGTGTTTGTTATAGTAAGACAGATAAATTTATCTGTTCACGATGTTGTGTTTATTATAGTGGACAGATAAATTTATTTGTTGAATAGAAATGCACATAGTGGGACAGATAAATTTATCTGTATTTGTTACAGTAAAATAGATAAATTTATCTATTCACTATATTGTGTTTGTTATAGTGAGAGATAAATTTATCTATTCGTGTACGAAGCTTTACAGATTTTTTAAATAAAACAGATAAATTTATATGTGCTCTTTTTACCTTCTTTAGACGATATAGATAAATTTATCTGTATTATTTATACGTACTTTAAATGGTACAGATAAATTTTTCTTTGCTCTTTAAACATGATTTCAACAGTACAGATAAATTTATCTGTTAAGCATGTTTTGTTCAAGACTTATGTATGCTTTTTGTTGTTGTAGGTTTATTTCCTTTGGCATTTACTGTGGTTGATGCTGAGAATGAAGATAATTGGATTTAATTTTTAAGTATATTGTCTGAGATTTTATGTGGTCATTCAATTACTTTTATAAATGAATGCCATGCTGCATTAGTTTAGTATGTTCCAAGGTTGTTTAGTAATGGATATTATGCATACTGTTTGTAGCATATGAAAGCGAATTTGAGGAATAGATATTCAGAGCATATGTCTAATTCATTTCGGGAACGTATGGTGAATTTGTTTTCAGATTGTGCATATGCTCATTCAATTCGAGAATTTCAGGAGAAGCTGAAAGATTTTTTAGAAGAGGGTGGTAGTAAAGCTCATGAACTTATTTCTAATTTGCCGTTTGAGAATTGGAGCAATGCATTTTTTAGGGGTAATCATTATGGTGAGATGTGTTTGAATGCTTCTGAATCTTTTAATAATTGGATTAGTGATGCTCATCTTTTCCCAATTACAAAATTGATTGATAAAATAAGGATTCAAATTATGAGACAAATATGTGATAGGAGAGAGATTTCAAAGGAGTGAAAATCCATCGTTTGTCCTGACATTGATAAAAAAAAATTGATTGATGCATTTAATAAGGGTAGGACTTGGACAATTAGTTCGTCTAGCTCATTTGTGTTTGAGGGTCATTCATTTCCTTCGGTGGTGGTTGATATTAATCAGTGGACTTGCAGTTGTTCTCGGTGGCAGGTTAATGGGTTTTCATATCCCCATGCTGTGACGGCTAATCAAAAGAGTCGAAAATATATTGCCTTATTCATTGACCCGTTGTTTACTATAAATATTTTTAAGTTGTCTTATAACGAATGTATATACTCAATCCCAACTGTTGGCATTCTGATTTTGAAGAAGAATCTCTCCTTTGACTAGGAGACCACCTGGTAGACCTAAGATTCAGAAGATTCGTTCAAGAGGTAAAAGTATTAGGCAGGTGAGATGTGGAAGGTGTGGGAAGTTGGAAAACCACAACCGAAAGACTTGCAAGGAGCCAATTTGAAGCTTGATTTTTTTTTTGTTTCATTTGAATTTTTAGTTTATATGTAAGGAAAAATTGTAACACTTGATTTTTAATAAAAATTAAGTTTTTGTGTGTTGATGATTTGTGCATAGTTGATTAAAAAAGATAAATTTATCTGTTCATGAAATGTAATGTATATTTGAACAGGTAAATTTATCTGTTACTTTTGGATACATCAGTTGTACTTATATATACTAGAACAGATAAATTTATCTACATAAAATTTTGCTTATTATAATGCGACAGATAAATTTCTCTGTTTATGAGTTCTTTTGACTTCATCACTTATGCTTACTTTAACAGATAAATTTATCTATTAATGACACGTGTGTTGCTTGTGCTTATGTTAGAAAAGATAATGTTATCTGTTATTGACTTGTGCTTTTGTATAATCTAACAGATAAATTTATTTGCTAATTATATGTGTCTTGTTTGTGCTTTATTATAATAGTACAAATAAATTTATCTATTTTTTACTTGTGATTTTATATAATTTAATAGATAAATTTATTTGTTACTTATTTGTGATTTTGTATAATTTAATAGATAAATTTATCTGTTAACGAGTTCCTTTGTATTCATCATTTGTGCTTACTTTAACAGATAAATTTATCTGTTAAGCATATGCGACTTGCTTGTACTTATGTTAGGACAGATAAATTTATCTGTTATTGACTAGTGTTTTATTATAATAGTACAGATAAATTTATCTATTATTTAGTTGTGGTTTTGTATAATCTAATAAATAAATTTATCTGTTAATTATATCTGTCTTGCTTGTGTTTGATTATAATAGTACAGATAAATTTATCTGTTATTTACTTGTGCCTTTGTATAATCTACCAGATAAATTTATCTGTTAACGAGTTCTTTTGTCTTCATCACTTGTACTTGCTTTAACAGATAAATTTATCTGTTAAGGATATGCGACTTGCTTGTGCTTATGTTAGGACAGATAAATTTATCTGTTATTAATTTGTACTTTTGTATAATCTAAGAGATAAATTTATCTGTCAATTATTGATTTATCAGTTGTACTTATATATCAAGACAGATAATTTTATTTGAGAAGCATTGTGTAGATAAATATAACAGAGACAAATTTGCATTTTGTATTCATACCAAAGAACAATGTATTTACATTAGAAAAAATATTACAAACAAGAATTTTAACATCAATCATGTGTTTTCTATTTGTTTTTCTTTCATAAATGGCTTTAACAAGAGTTTCTGATTATATATGTGAGACTCGGAACCGTTTCATTTTGGGTTATTTATATATCCAACGTGTTTCTTTCATTATATGAATAGTCGCGATGCATGAGTTCTGTTTCTGGTTGTAGAACAGTATGTGTATACTTGTTTTACGCTTTCCCGTGTTTGGTTGAGGCTCGTTTGGCGGTGTTTAAGCTGAAAAACCATGTTTGACGCTGAAAAATAGTTTCCTCGGCTGTCTAGTCGACTGGACTGGAGGATCCAGTCGACTGGGTCGACAGTGGGCATGTTCGATCGATTGGACAAGACTGTTCAGTTGACTGGGACGCTAGTTTTCCGTGCTCTATAAATATCCAGTGGGATGAGATATTTTAAAAAGCTTTCTTCTTGACTAAGTTTCCCATTTTTTTTCTTTCTCCCTAGATTTGAGGGCCCGGTGCTTGGTTTTTTGTTAGTTTATTTACGGATCCCTGCTGTACGTGCCATAAGCTTCGCGTTCATCCAGTCAGATTCTCGTTCCGACGAGGTTCGATTTTCAAGGCTTCGAATTTTGACTCACCGAAGTAGGATTCTAGACCCTATTGTTGTTAAAGGGTGTTATATATAAGTATATGTGTTTCCACCAGGTAGAAAATACATTAAATGTGGTTTTCATGTTTAAACCTTGGTTTTTGGGTAAAAAGTGGGTTTTACACCTTTCTTGATTTTATACATGATTCAGATGTGTTGATATCCGTGATTTTTAAAAGGAGATTTGAAAACGAGGTATTTTGTGAGAAATGTGAAAAACATATTTTTTGAAGATTTGGAGCTAACCCTCGGGATTGAGTCTCAACTTTTTAACGTTTTGTTGAAAATAGTTGTTGATCTCCACGGTTGATGGATTGGATCATTTTATACATGATGTATAATTATTTTGTGAATTTTTGTAGTTAAGCTACGATGGGTTTTTAAATAATTTCTATAGATGTACCGTGACAATGGGTGTGATGAGTTGGGCTTCTATTGCTTCTTGGTGGAAGTCCAAAAACGTGCGTAGAGTAGGTTCGCTACGGTCCCTTGGGTTAATCCCCATAAACGTGGTATTGGATGCTTCTTCCATCGGTCGTGAAAATCCGTAAAGAGTCGGTTGCCCCCGTGAGTGGCGTCGTTGTTGTGACTCCGTATAAAACTTGTCATTACCTAGCAAGCCTTAATTAGTTCAGGACTAGGGTAATGGATACGAGTCTATAGTTGTTACTTTTGTCCTTGTGTGTGGCAGAGTCGGTACATAGAATTTCTTTTTATGTTGTTTTCCTCGGCATTGTGGTCCGAGCGAAAAATACTATTTTATTACTTCTTTTCCTTAACTGTGGCGTGATATCTGCATTGATGATATGCATGGTTTTAAGAATGAAAAACTTGTGATTTTTGGGAGAAAAATCTTTTGGCTCATGTGGTTGAGTCTTTATGCTTATAATTGCATAACCTGCTTTACAACTTTATAGTCTGTACCTATTGGGTTTCGACTTACGGTGTGAGATTTTACTATAAAAACTATTTTTTAGGTGAACATGAGGAGTTGACCTAGATGCCTATGGTGGCGGAAGACTTGCTGTAGTTTTTTTTATTTTTGAGACATGTAGTCTTACATGCGATGCCTGTTTCTGACGGCGAGTTTTGTACGCCTTGAGGCGATATACTTATTCATGTATGGAACTGCATGTTTACTGTTTATGAGAAATGAACTTTGGGGATCCTTTTATCCAAATGTTGTATATTTTGAGTTGACGGTTTTCCAACTACAAATCTTATTTTCTTAAATGGTGTTTTGGTGGGCTTCACGTGACCCCGGTGTTGAGGCGTGACAACTTGGTATCAGAGCATTGGGTTCGAATACCTAAGAGCCATGAGAAAGAGGGTACCTCACCTTGTGAGGATGTGCGTGTGCTTGATTGCATGTGTTTAAGCATTTTCTAACATGAGCATGATAGCCTGTTTAGCATGATGATTGTGTATACGTGGGTATAGAGGTTGGACCTTAGGATTGATTAGTCTTACCTTCGGACGTTTGGATTAACAAACTTGGGAGCTAAGTTAGAAACGTGTTTCACGGACGTGATTTCTAGCAAGGAATCTAAGTGGGTTATCCAGATGGACGTCGGTTCTCTTCGGTATGTGAGATGTGTTGACATGTCTTAAGTGGCTGTGTGTTAGCATGCTTATGTGTATTATGTCTTTTATGTTAGCAATAACATGTTGTATGAACGCTTATTGTGCTATATTGCTTTCATATAGAGTTATGTCCACGTGGGGAGGACGAGACCGTGGTCGAGGCCGTGGCCGGGGTTTTAGCCGAAGGGATGTTCCAATCCCAAATGTTGGGGATGCTAATGCACCCCAAGGACCTGTTGACGGAGTAGGTCTGTTGCGTGAGATGGTAGGCCCAATTCGGCAGCTGGCTGAGGCCTCTAGGGGAAGTGAGAGCGTACCTGAACCGGTGGCGACAGTCGCAATGCGCGAGTTCCGACGTCTGGACCCTTCTACCTTTTCTGGGGATCCCAACCCCACGGTAGTCACTAAATGGCTGGAGTTGGTTACCAGGACCTTGGACACACTTCAGATAGAGGAGAATGATCTGAGAGTTACTTTTGCTGCCTTCCAGCTGAGGAGGAGTGCTCACATGTGGTGGAAGTTTGCCAGAACTACAGTTAGAGGCACTTGGGAGGCATTTACAAAGGTATTTCTAGAGAAATACTTTCCTACGACTTTGAGAGACTATTATAGAGAGGACTTTCTTTTTTGACTCAGGGGACGATGACAGTAGTTGAGTATGAGGGTGAGTTTACTAGCTTATCCCGATTTGCACAGGAGAATATGCCCATTGATGAGTTTCGTGCGAAGAAGTTTGAGAGGGGTTTGAGGCCTACTAGCAGAGATAAAGTGGTAGCATTCAGGATGCAGGTCTTTACTGAGTTAGTGGAGACTGCTATGAAAGTGGAGGACATCCTAAATGAGACATGCAGAGATAGGGATAGTAGGAGTCAGCAGGACGGGGGGCGTGCACAGTCATGGGGATGCAAGGACAAGCGTCAGTGGACATCTGGTTCGAGTTCGTATCTAGTGGGGTCGTACCAGCTACAGTCTTCTACATCCTCGCCTCCCGTAGTCTCAACGGGACGGTTGGAGCATAGAGTGGTTTTTGTTATAGATGCAGACGACTAGGGCATCGTGCTGTAGAATGCCAGAGTCCAGCGCCTGTTCAGGCACAGTCGTAGTCGCAGGCACAGAAGAGGGAGCCAGTGGTATGTTTTGAGTGCAGCCAGCCTGGGCACATCTATAGGAACTGCCCCAGAGGAGGGAGTATGTAGAGCATAGCTGAAGCACCTGCTACTCAATCTGCCCAGGGACGCTAGCTATCTAGATTTACAGAAGGAGGCACCTCAGTACAGTCGGGTAGACAGTCGACAGTTCAGGTCCACAATGGACAGGCTAGAGCATATATTCTTGTAGATCCCAGTTCATCTAGAGCACCGGTTGTGCCCGATGCTGCAGCTACCACCTCCATGATCAGAGGTACTCTTCTAGTCTATAGATCATGGGCCAGTGTTCTTATCGACACGGGAGCATCGCAGTCATTTATGTCCTCTGCATTTGCACTTGCTTTGGGGTCGAAAACATACTTGTTGGGTAGTGCTTTGAGTGTGGAGACCCCAATCAGTGGGAGTGTGATGTTGAGTCGCGTCTGTAGAGCCTGTGAGTTGGAGGTCACCGATCGTTCTTTAGAGTGTGACTTTATCATTCTAGACATGACCACGTTTGATGTCATCCTAGGGATGGATTAACTGACCACCTATCATGCCTTTATCGATTGCAATCAACGGAGGGTAACAATTTGTACACCGGTGGGAGATTTCTTTTGTTTTGTGGGTGACCGGGATGAGGGTTTGACGTCCATACCTGGTGCTATGCGGAACCAAGGTAACCTGGGTTTTCTCTTTTTAGCTCTCATGTTGGATGAGGTGGTTCGAGGAGAGTTACCTCCGGTGGTTTGCGACTATCTAGATGTCTTTTCTGACGATCTGTTCGAGTTATCACCGAGCCGAGAGGTGGAGTTCTCTATTGATTTGATTCTAGGTGTTGCTCCCATGTTTATACCATCTTATCGCTTTGCACCAGCTGAGTTGCGTGAACTCAAGGTACAGTTTCAGGAGTTACTTGATAGGCGGTTTGTGCGCCCGAGTACTTCGTCGTGAGGAGCTCCTGCTCTTTTTGCTAAGAAGAAGGATGGATCCTTGCAATTGTGTATCGACTACCGGAAGCTGAATCAGGTAACAGTGAAGAATAAGTATCATATGCCAAGGATTGATGATTTGTTTGATCAGTTGAAGGGATCGAGTTGCTTCTCAAAGATTGACTTGAGTTCAAGATACCACCAGTTGAGGATTAGGGACGAGAACATAGCAAAGATCGCCTTTCAGACTCGTTATGGTCACTATGATCTGGTCATGCCATTCGGTCTGACGAATGCTCCTACTTCGTTTATGAGTTTGATGAACCGGATCTTCCATCCTTAGCTGGACAGTTTTGTGGTAGTGTTTGTGGATGATATTCTCATCTACTCACCCACTAGGGAGGCACACGAGGACCATCTGCGTATCGTTCTACAGACGCTAAGAGAGCATCACTTGTATGCAAAGTTCAAGAAGTGCGAGTTTTGGATGTCTGAGGTGAGATTTCTCAGACAGAGTAGCTGAGGATTCATTGAAGACTGATGCTGTGATGGGTTGGGAGCGACCGAAGAATGTCTTTGAGATTCACAGTTTCTTGGGTTTGACAGGCTACTATCGACGATTCATGAAGAATTTTGCGAGACTTGTCGGACCGATGGCGCGTTTGACGCGGAAAGGAGTTGTGTTTGTTTGGAGTGAGTCTTGCAAGTCAGCATTCCAGGAGCTGAAGACGAGGTTAACTGGCGCGCCAGTGTTGATTATTCCAGAGCGAGGCTTGGGGTATACAGTGTACTGTGATGCATCACATAATAGCCTAGGTTTTGTTCTGGTGAAGGGAGGTAAGGTTGTAGCCTATGGTTCTCGGCAATTGAAGATGCATGAGAAGAACTACTAAACACACGATCTGGAGTTGGCAGCCGTAGTCTTCGCCTTGAAGATATGGTGTCACTATCTTTATGGTGAGTATTTTGAGGTTTTCTCTGATCACAAGAGCTTAAAATACTTATTTTCGCAGAAGGACCTGAACTTTCGCCAACGACGATGGATGGAGTTGTTGGAAGATTATGATTTTGACTTGCAGTACCATCTAGGGAAGACCAATGTTGTGACTGACGCTCTCAATAGGAGATCTCACTGGTCGTTAGTTTCTGTGGCTATTCATGAGTGCAACAAGCTTGGAGAGATTGGGGAGTTTGATCTATGTCTCAGGGAGACAGTGACAGATGCCACTTTGTTCTCTATAGTTTCACGACCTGCGTTTATAGCACGTGTGTTAGAGGTCCAAAAGACGGATCAGGAGGCTCAGATGATACGATATCAGGTTGCTAGTGGAGAGGATACAACGGGATGGGTTGTGAGTTCAGATCAGGGTTTGAGATTGGCTGGGAGGTTATTTGTACGGAAGGTATGTCGTGCAGATATACTACATAAGTGCCATCATTCTCATCTTGTAGTGCATCCAGGAGGCATGAAGATGTATCACAATCTACATCGTTAGTTCTGTTGAACAAGAATGAAGAGGGATGTGATCCAGTTCATTTCTCGGTGCCTTACCGGTCAGAAGGTAAAGGTGGAACACCAGAGATTGGTAGAATTGTTATAGCCATTGTCGATATCAGAGTGGAAGTGAGAGAACGTCACGATGGACTTTGTGTCGAGACTTCCTCTATCACCTAGGGGACATGATTCCGTATGGGTTGTGGTTGATAGGTTGACGAAGTCTGCACAATTTCTCTCCATCTGCATGAAGGATTCGGTGGATAGACTGATTCAGTTGTAAGTTAGAGAGATAGTCCAGTTACAAGGTGTGCTGGTGTCTATTGTTTCTAACTGAGACCCGCATTTCACATCGCGCATTTGGCAGAGTCTTTAGGAGGCTTTGGGGACAAGCTTGATGTTCAGTACTGCTTTTCACCCCCAAACGGATGGTCAGTCTGAGAGGACCATACGGATTCTGGAAGATATGTTGAGGGCTTGTATCCTTAATTTCAGAGGTTCTTGGAGGATCATCTATCGTTGGCAGAGTTTGCATACAACAATAGCTATCAGTCCAGTATTGGGATGGCACCGCATGAGGCTTTGTATGGTAGACCGTGTAGGTCACCAGCGTGTTGGACAGATGTGGGAGAGACCACAGTCTGGGAATGCGACATGGTGTGGGAGACTACAGAGAAGGTTGCCGTGATTCGTTAACGCTTTATGACAGCGCAGAGCCGCCAGAAGAGTTATGCAGATCAGAGGAGAAGACCTTTGGAGTTTGTAATGGGGGATCACATGTTCCTGAAGGTCTCGCCACGTAGAAGTTTGATGAGGTTTGGTCGTAGCGGGAAGCTATCACTGCGTTTCATTGGATCATTTGAGATCCTTGACAGGGTTAGAGAGGTTGCATATCGTTTGGCTTTGCCGCTTCAATTGGCGTCTGTGCATAACGTGTTCTACGTTTTCATGCTTCGGAGGTACGAGCCAGACCCTTCGCATGTGTTAGATTGGGCCGAGCTGCGGGTTGATGAGGATGTTACTTACGAGGAACGTCCAGTGAAGATTCTAGACATGAAGGAGCAAGTGTTGAGAGGCAGAACGATTGCTTATGTCAAGGTCCTATGGCTTCATCACGGGGTTGAAGAAGCGATGTGGGAGCTTGAGTCTGGGGTTCGTGCTAGATACCTGGAGCTGTTTACCTTGTGACCTTGTAGTGAATTTCGAGGGCAAAATTCCTTAAGGGGGAGAGTTGTGAGACCCGGAACCGTTTCATTTTGAGTTATTATATATCTGACGTGTTTCTTTTATTATATGAATAGCCTCGACGCATGAGTTATGTTTCAAGTTGTAGAACAGTATGTGTATACCTATTTTATGCTTTCCTGGGTTTGGTTGAGGCTCGTTTTGCGGTGTTTAAGCTGTAAAACCCTATTTGACGCTGAAAAATAGTTTCCTCAGCTGTCTAGTTGACTAGACTGGAGGATCTAGTTGACTGCGTCGACAGTGGGCTTGTTCAGTCGACTAGACAAGGCTATTCAGTCGAGAGGGGGTTCGCTATGGTCCCTCGGGTTAATCCCTGTAAACGTGGTATTGAATGCTTCTTCCATTGGTCATGAAAATCCGTAAAGAGTCGGTTGCTCCCGTGAGTGGTGTCAGTTGCCCCTGTGAGTGGTTTTAGTTGCCCATGTGAGTGGCGTCGTTGTTGTGACTCTGTATAGAACTTGTCATTACCTAGCAGGCCTTAAGTGGTTCCGGACTATGGTAATGGAAAGGAGTCTATAGCTGTTACTTTTGTCCCAGTGTGTGGCAGAGTCGGTACATAGGATTTTATTTTATGTTATTTTCCTCGGCTGTGTGGTCCAAGCGAAAAATACTATTTTATTACTATTTTTCCTTAACTGTGGCGTGATATTTGCATTGATGATATGCATGATTTTAAGGATGGAAAACTTGTGGTTTTGGGAGGAAAACCTTTTGGCTCTTGTGGTTGAGTCTTTATGCTTATAAGTGCATAACCTGCTTTATAGCTTTATATTTTGATCCTATTGGGCTTTGGCTCACGGTGTGGGATTTTGTTATAAAAACCATTTTTTAGGTGAACACGAGGAGTTGACCTAGATGCTTGTGGTGGCGGAAGACTTGCTGTAGTTTTCCCTATTTTTGAGACATGTAGTCTTACATGCGATGCCTGTTTCTGACGGCGAGTTTTGTACGCATTGAGGTGATATACTTATTCATGTATGGAACTACATGTTTACTGCTTATGAGAGATGAACTTTGGGGATCCTTTTATCCAAATGTTGTATATTTTGAGTTGACGATTTTCCAACCACAAATCTTATTTTCTTAAATGGTGTTTTGGTGGGCTTCACGTGACCCCGGTGTTGGGGCGTGACAGTATACTTTCAAGGTCCATTACCTTCCTAGATCGTTAATGAATTTATGAAATAGTTCAGCTATAGAAGCTCTTGTTGTTTTCACATGCAGAAATTTGTCAGTTGGAAGAGATATTTGTCATCTTTCAAAAAATTTCTTCATTAGGTAGCATACAATTATGCCACAATCAACCCTACAAAATAAAGATTTGATAAATTTAAGAGATAAAATAGATAATAATGTAACTAAACAAATGAAATAGATAAACTTATGATCTAGATCTTTGTTGTGGAGCATCTTAGCTGATACAATTGGTGTATCAAAATTTTATTTTTAAAAAATAATTTGGACAAGAGATAATTTAAAATTTGGCATATTTTTTTGCTTTTCGTGTTGCTTTTTCATGAAAGTTTCAACATATCTTTCTTCAATGACAAAAAAATTCATATATTAGGCATGTTTTTGTTTATAGTAATTTATTTTTAGTTGTAATTATAATGTAAATTAATTGCTTATCACAAGAAAATTATTTTATAAGAATTGGTCTTCATTGTCTTTCCTTGTCTTCAAAGAGTTATAGTGGAACCAAGAGTCTTTTTTCCATATCAAACATAAGTAGCGTCCAATGATATAGCTTGCTTGTTGGATGGTTCCCATTGGAGTTCATCGAGAAGACAAGAAAGCTGCATCGTTGAATATAACAGATAAATTTGTCCGTGAAATTAATTAACAAAAAACACTAATAAAACAGATAATTTTATCTGTTCATATGTTTATTTAAAAGAACAGATAAATTTATCTGTTCACGACCTACGCCCATTATAAATTGAATAGATAAATTTATGTATTGCAATGGGACAGATGAATTTATTTCATCCCATACTTTTATAGTTTTATGATTGGAACAGATAAATTTATTTATTAACAACATATGCTTCTTACTATTTTACGGATAAATTTATCTGTTAATATCATGCACTTATAATAATAGAAGAGATAACAAAATCCATGTATTGATCATCAATTATTAAAAGATACTTGTCAATCTTATGGGCTCTTATTATGTTTTTTTTCCACTTGATCAACGACTGAATAGAAATGATAAAATTAGTATTATTGCATGTAATTATTTGTTATGTCATGATAATTATGTAAATATTTTGTTTACCCAGACTAAACATTTGAAGAATAGGCATTTGTTTCCTACTATTCTACTTCTTTCTTGCTCCTTGCTTAGGATATAGGAGTATCCATCAACAACTTGTATATAGATTGCTAGTTATTTATGCAGTGTAAAAAAAAGTACATAGATAAATCTAATAGATAAATTTATCTGTTAACGAGTTCTTTTGTCTTCATCACTTATGCTTGCTTTAATAGATAAATTTATCTGTTATTAACTTGTACTTTTGAATAATTTATAGATAAATTTATCTGTTAACGAGTTCTTTTGTCTTCATCCATTGTGCTTGCTTTAACAGATAAATTTATCTGTTATTGACTTGTATTTTTGTATTATCTAACAGATAAATTTATCTGTTAATTATATTTGCCTTGCTTGTGCTTTATTATAACAGTACAGATAAATTTATCTGTTATTTAAGTGTGATTTTGTATAATCTAACAGATAAATTTATCTATTAACGAGTTCCTTTGTCTTCATCACTTGTACTTTCTTTAATAGATAAATTTATTTGTTAAGGATATGCGACTTGCATGTGCTTATGTTAGGACAGATAAATTTATTTGTCTTAATATAAAACCACAACTGATAAGTCAACAATTAACAGATAAATTTATCTGTTAAAAGGGTTAGAAACTTACATTATTTGAGAAATCTTCTTCCTCCATCATTTTCATGCATTCATCAAGGGTGATTCCGTTATCATTCTCATCGGAATCTCACACTTGTGCCCTACAATGTCACATAACAGTATAATTTAGTATCAATTTTATGTGTTACATATAGCTTGGATTGTTAATTACTTTTCACATACTCAATTTCTCCTTTCTTTGCAAAATTAGGCTCATCTGTTGTTTATCATCTTCAATTAGCAGCAATGTGACAGGAAAATTCTTTGGAAAGTTAAGTTTTTTTTTAAAATTTTTTTGCTACTTTAACAATCTTTTGTGGAGGAACGTGTTCTTCAACCTGGAATGGGATCGGATTGGGTTCGTGGGTTTGGACCTGTTCTAGATTGGACTGTTGGGCTTGGACTGGGTCTGGATTAGGTTGTAGGGCTTGGACTGAATCTGGATTGCGTTGTTGGGCTTGTACTAGTTGTTGGTCGCCATTTTTCTTTATATTTTTCTTCCTTCCTCTTCTAGATTGATACTGGAACTCGGGAAGTTTTTTATTTGTCATTTCCTTCATCTTGATTCTTGCAATCATAGAAGATGGAGTTGAGTCAGCCTTTTTTTTTTTGCTTGTTTTGTGGCCTCAATCAGTTGTTTCTTCTCTTGCTCAAGAGCTTTCACTGTTTCTTTTAATTTCTCAATTTTCGATTGCTCTGAAATTTTTTATGTAATTTGATGCACTGAAATCTCCACCGTTTGTTCAACCAACCTTTCATTATCTTGTTGCACCTCTGCTATCTTTTATTCCTTTTCTTTCTCAAGCGCCATGACAGTTTCTTGCTGTGTAAATTCTTATGTTGCTCGGTGCAAAGAAAGTTCAATAATTTGTTCAAGAAGCTTTTGGTTTTCTGTTTGTAGCTCTTCTATTCTCTCTTTTTGCTTCAGCAAAGTTCTTTTCCTCAACAAATTTTTATGTTGCTTGCTGGGCAGAAAGTTCCTCAATTCAACCAATTTTTGGTTTTCTGCATTGTGTCGTTCAATCATTTTTTTTCATCTCTTCATTCTTAGAGATCTTTTCGTTTAAATCTTCTTTCATCTTCTTCATCTTCTGAGATTGTTTTTCATTGCAGAATCTCCTTTAACATTTCAATTGTATATGTGTTTCCCAATATTGTAATTGGGGGCTGCAGTGTCATCTAATTGTTTCCTCAACTTTTTATTTTTCATTGTCAGCATTGTATTTTTTGATCTTAAAGAGTCCAATGTTTCTCCTTCAACCTCTTCTTTTTTCTATCATTCAACCTCTTCTTGCTAAGCAAAGAAGCCACCATATTCAGACTATTTCTTATCGTCAGATTGTTTTTCATCCTCAGATTTAATGAATTCAAAAAGTTCATTTTCTTCCGTCATTGGTTGGATATTTGAAATGAACACCTAGATCATGAATGCAAAGTTAGCTGTGAAACAAGTAGATAAATTATCTATTTAACACTTGTTAATAATAGAAAAATACATATAAATTTATCTGTAAAGCAATTATAACACAAATAAGTTTATCTATATTAAAAGTTGTGCAAGACGTGTGCATGTTTAATTAAACAGATAAATTTATCTGTTCATCATTTGTGCATATTGAAATAAACAGATAAATTTATTTGTTCAGCAATTGGCATTGTTTGACGATAGAGATAAATTTATCTATGTTTTTAATACGTGATGTCTAAGGTACATATAAATTTATCTGTTCAATCAAAATACTTTAGATGTGCTCTTTAAAAAGACAGATAAATTATCTGCTCAGAATTTATTTTTGTTTTTGTTTTTGTTTTAGAAAACAGATAAATTTATCTGTTTGTCACTCGTGCCTATTTAAAAGAATAAATAATTTTATCTGTTCAACACTTTTACTTATTTAAAGGAACAGATAAATTTATTTGTTTATCACTTGTGGCTATTTAAAGGAACATATAAATTTATATGTATAATCAATTGTGGCTATTTAAAGGAACATATAATTTTATTTGTTTAGCACTAGTTAATATTGGGAGGAAACATATAAAGCTATTTTACTTGATTGGCAGCCA
The DNA here is from genome assembly GCA_032360265.1 of Heliamphora ciliata. NCBI lineage: Eukaryota > Viridiplantae > Streptophyta > Magnoliopsida > Ericales > Sarraceniaceae > Heliamphora > Heliamphora ciliata. Next base: position 17,986 of record JAUMHN010057029.1, read on the forward strand.
GATCTTTTAATTCTACATCATTTAAAGCAGAATCTAGTTGTCCCAACATTCATTTTAACATTCTTGAGAATTGATGAGTTGTCTCAAGCTCCACAAGTATTGTGTGCTCACATATTCAATACTAAGTAAAGAGAAAGATAAATTAGTTTCATGTAAATGGAGGACATTTAATAAAATTATAGCAAGAAGTTTGAAAGGTATACCAATAGAGCAATAACACATCCTATAATTGTATTTGGTTTTTCACATTTCTTGTCAAGCGAGGTAATCAACCAGTCCTTTATTGCTGAAGACTAAACATATTTCGTCATATCTTTCACACTTTTGACATATTCAATGAAGACCCAGCTCAATGTTGGACCAGTTGTTGGAAAAAATAGTGTCACACATAGGTATAGTGTGAGCAGTCTTGCAACATCTAAACATTCATTTTTCTTTTTCCCCTCGAATGCTTCAGTGAACTAGTTCTTCAGATCACTTGCTGTCATCCTCTATTGTGTACGGAATCTTCTTTAGACAAACTTACTCTGGGGCTTTGTGGTATGTCTTGGCAAACTCATTATTGTTTGCCCAAATTTGATTCCAAATATTAAATAGATATCTTTATCTACAAAGCTCAATATCCTTTGGCCCAATTTAAACTGACTTTTACCCCGGATATATCTCCTTATCACCAAAACAACATCATCATCAGACTTCTTTACATCTTGCGCTTGAAACATTTTGGTAACAATAGCTTCAATCAAAATTCAAAAAGGTGTTTTCTTGAGTTCTGTTATTTGCTGGTCAGTGAAATTGATATTTTTCAACAGTCTTACAGCAATAAGAATGTTGGAGCGGTATTATGGAGTGCAGTTCTCTTTGAAGAGATTATGAGATTCTTCTTTTTATGGTGATTCTTTTTGAATCTTTACTGATTTTGGACTCTCTTTCTCTGATGTTTCATCAAGGACTCTCTTCGCTCGTACTTTCCTCATTGCTATAATATACAAATTTATATGTTTCAATTGAAGAAAACAAACACTATATATTTGTCTAAATGAATCATGAAACAGATAAATTTATCTGCTTTAAACAAATATGTTTTCAATAAGACAGATAAATTTATTTGTTCAATAAGAACACCTTAAACGTGAATTCAATAGAACAGATAAATTTATCTATACCATTTTAACCATTCAAATAAATTTATCTGCAGTATTTAAATATACTTTCGAATATTATGATAAATTTATCTGTACACAATTTAGATGCTTTCTATCACACCTCAAAACCGAGCGTTCTTCTCAAAATAAACATACATTCTTACATGCATAAAATATCGCCTCAAGGCTTACAAGCACGCCTCCAAGAATAGGTAATACATGTAACAGTACATGATCCTTTAACAAAAGGAAGAAAACTTTAAACAAAAGTCTTCTGCCTTCGGGGCTCCACTAGATCAACACCCATGATCACCGTCACCAGAAAAAGGTTTTCACAAATCCCACAACGTGAGCCGAAACCCAATAGAAAATAGACTAACATGAATTTAAAAGTAAAACATGCTAACATGAATAATATGAATATTTCAACTCACACGAACCTTAAGAAAAGAACAGTTTTACTTCTCAAAAACCACAAGTTTTCTCGTCGTATCTCGACATCTAATAATGTCCGATAATATAAAAAGCATACACAACGAGTTCATGTGCATGTCGTACTCTTCCACGATCTTTCACCGCGGGATAATACTAACCCAATCATCAAGTTCTAAGCAGTCTTTCACCAGGGGACAATCACTTGCCCTAATGTGCAATTCTTTGCGGTCTTTCACAGCGAGACAATCACTTGAATGTGCAATTATACGCGGTCTTTCACCGCGGGACAATCACTTGCCCTAATATGTAATTTTTCATATGATTCAACAGATATAAGTACGCACATAGCCATGTGCTAAATATCCACATATATACCATCGCATCATTCACATATCCATCGAGATAAACCCACATCTCAACCAAACATTTGAAATCCAAGCTCAACCCCAGGGGTAGCTCCAAACCTCCAAAACAAGGTTTTCAAGACTTTACATAAATCCCTCCGTTTTCAAACCACTTTTTTGAGAACCACGAACATCCACACGTCCTACAACATGGAATAAACTATAAAAACACTTTAAAAGCCATTTGTCCAACCAAACATAGATTAAACACCTAAAATAACCTTTTATGCATTTTAAAACGGTAAAAACACATAATATTCCATGTAGCACCATTTTAAGACATGAGAGTCAGGATCCTACCTCGTTGAGTCAAAAACTCGACGCCTAAAAAATTAAACTTTATCGAAATGAGATTCCGTTCGGATGAACGCGAAACTCTCGGCACGGATACTAAGAATCCACTATCCAATCACCAAAAACCAAGCCTGAGCCCACCAAAAAGCTTGAGAGAAGGTGGAGGAAAGAAAACAAATTTGTTCAAGAAGCTAAAGTTTACAAATATCTTCCAAAAGGTCGATATTTATAAGCTCAGCCTAGCTCAGGAAGTCAGTTGACTGAACCCACCAAGTCATTCGACTGAAAAGCTACTAGAAAAATAAAAAATTCTCCACCGCCACAGGTCAATCGATTGAACATCCAACCTCAGTCGACTGAACCACCAACCAGATCACCTAGTTGACTGAACTCACCCCCTCAGTCGACTAAAAAGCTACTGCCAAAACACGAAATTCCTCCAGTGTCCAGGTCAATCGACTAATCCCCCAACATTTGTCGACTGAACCCCTAGCCAACATAGAAACTTCAAAACGGTTCATAACCTAAAAACCAACCAACCAAACTAACCTTTCTAAACTCGAACAAGCGCAAAACAAATACGTAAAACACATATAACATGTTGTTCTAAAATGATGAAACAAAACCTAACACATCGAATGTATAGATAACGAAAAAGAAAAGGAATCGGGTCTCACAACTCCCCCCTTAAAGGAATTTTGTTCCCAAAACTCGCTATAAGGTCACGAAGCAAACAACTCCAGATATCTAGCACGAATTTCGAACTCAATCTCCCACGTCGCTTCTCAACACCGTGATGAATCCATAAAACCTTAACATAAGCAATAGTTCTCCCTCTCAACACTTGCATCTTTGCGTCCAAAACCTTCACAGGTCGTTCCTCATAAGTAACATCCTCATCCACCTGTAACTCAGCCCAATCCAACACATGCGACGGGTCAGGCTCATACTTCCGTAGCATGGAAACATGAAACACATCGTGCACAGATGATAGTTGAGGAGGCAAAGCCAGACGATATGCCATCTCTCCAATTCTCCCAAGGATCTCGAGCGGCCCAATAAAATGCGGTGATAGCTTCCTACTACGGCCAAACCTCATCAAACCTCTACGTGATGAGACTTTCAGAAACACGTGGTCCCCCACCTTAAACTCCAAAGGTCTCCTTCTTTGATCAGCATAGCTCTTCTGATGACTCTGAGCTGTCACTAAACGTTGGCGAATCACAGTGATCTTCTCTATCGTTTCCCGCATTAAGTTGGGTCCCAAAATTACGGTCTCCCCCACCTTTGTCCAACATACTGGTGATCTACACGGCCTGCCATACAAAGCCTCAAAAGGTTCCATTCCAGTACTAGACTAATAACTGTTGTTATACGCAAACTCTACCAACTGTAGCTGATCTTCCCAAAATCCCAAAAATCAAGCACACAAGCTCTCAACATATCCTCTAATATCTGTATGGTCCACTTGGACTGACCATCCGTTTGAGGATGAAAAGCAATACTGAACATTAAGCTTGTTCTCAAAGCCACCTAAAGACTCTACCAAAAGCGCGATGTAAAGCGCGGGTCTCGATTAGAAATACCAGATACAGGTACTCTGTGTAACCAAACTATCTCACTGACATACAACCTACTCAGTTTGTCCATAAAATCCTTCAGCGTATGGGAAGAAGGTGTGCAGACTTCGTTAGCCTATCGACTACAACCTAAATAGTGTTAGGTCTCTTAGGCAATCAAGGACGTCATGATACAAAGTCCATCGTGATGTTCTTCCACTTCCATTCTAATATTGGCAACGGCTGTAACAACCCTGCTGGCTTCTGATGTTCCGCCTTTACTTACTGATAAGTAAGGCACCGAGAAACAAACTGAACTACGTCCTTCTTTATTCCCTTCCACCAGAACTGATGGCGCAGATCATGATACACCTTGGTGCCTTCTGGGTTCACTACGAGACGAGAATGATAAAAATCACATAGTACATCGGCACGACACGGCTCAAGTACAAATAATCTCCCTTCCAATCTCAAACTCTGATCCAGACTCGCAACCCATCCCGTGGTGTCTTTTTCACTAGCAATATGATCCCGTAACATCTGAACCTCTTGATCTGTCTGCTGAACCTCTAGCACACGAACAACCAACATAAGTCGTGAGACCACTAAAAATAAGGTTGCATCTGTCTCTATTTTCCCGACACATAAATCAAACTCACCAACCATCCCGAGCGTGTCCCACTCTCTTACGGCAATAGAAACTAACGAACCATGAGATCTCCTACTAAGAGCATCAACCACAACATTGGTCTTCCTTAGATGGTACTGCAGTTTAAAGTCATAATCTTCCATAAACTCCATCCACCGTCATTGGCAGAGATTCGAGTCCTTCTGTGAAAACAAGTATTTTAAACTCTTGTGATCGGAGAAAACCTCAAAATGTTCACCATAAAGATAGTGGCACCATGGCTTTAAGGCAAAAGACCACGGCTGTCAACTCCAAATCATGTGTCTGATAATTCTTCTCATGAGTTTTCAACTGTCGGGATCCGTAAGCCATAACCTTACCTTTCTGCATCAAAACACAACCTAAATCGTCATGCAACACATCACAATACACTGTGTAACCCAAATCTCGTTCTGGAGTAATTAACATTGGTGCACTAGTTAACCTCTTCTTTAACTCCTGAAATGGTAACTCATAGAACTCACTCCAAATGAACTAGACCTCCGTTCGCGTAAGACGCGTCATCGGCACGGCAAGTCTAGAAAAGTCCTTCATGAACCGCCAGTAGTAACCTACCAAACCCAAAAAGGTACGAATCTCAAACACATTCTTCGATCGTTCTCAATCCATCACTGCGTCAGTCTTCGAAGAATCCACTAATACTCCATCTCTCAATACGACGTGTCCAAGAAATCTTACCTCAAACATCTAAAATTCACACTTCTCAAACTTCGCGTATAGACGATGCTCTCTCAAAAGCTATAGAACAATACGTAGGTGTTCCTTATGCATCTCCCTCGTAGGTGAGTAGATAAGAATATCATTCACAAACACAACCACAAAATTATCCAAATACAAATGAAAGATATAGTTCATCAGACCCATGAATGTCGCAGGAGTGTTCGTCAAACTGAATGGCATAACCAAAAAGTCATAGTGACCATAACGAGTCTGAAAGGCGGTCTTCGCTATGTCCTCGTCCCTAATCCTCAACTGATGATACCCTGACCTCAGATCAATCTTCGAACAATAGCTCGAAACCTTTAGCTAGTCAAACAAGTCATCAATCCTCGGCATGGGATACTTGTTTTTCACCGTTACTGGATTCAACTTCCGGTAGTCAATACATAACCTCAAGGATCCATCCTTTTTTTCGCAAACAGAGTTAGAGCTCCCCACGGTGATGTACTCAGACATATAAACCCCTTATCAAGGAGCTCCTGAAGCTGTACCTTGAGTTCTCGCAACTCAGCTGGTGCAAAATGGTGAGATGGCATCAAAATAGGAGCAGCTCCTAGAACGAGATCGATACAAAACTCTACCTCACGACTCAGTGGCAACTCAAATAGATCGTTAGGAAAGACATCTGGTTTGTCACAAACCACAAGGGAAAGCTCCCCACAAACCCCAACTGCCTCATCTAACATGAGAGCAGAAAAGAAGAAACCCAAGTCTCATCGGTTCTAAACGACACTGGGCACCAAACCCTCATCCCGATCACCTACAAAATAGAAGCAATCACCCTCAAGTGTACAAATCGATACCCAACGTCGATCGCAATCGATAAAGGCACGATAGGTGGTCAGCCAGTCTATCCCTAAGATGATATCAAATGTGGTCATGTCTAGAATGACAAAATCAAACTCTAAACAGTGACCAGCGACCTCCATCTCACAGGATCTACAAACCCGACCCAATGCCACATTCCCACCGATTGGGGTCTCTATGCACAACGCACTACCCAACGAGTCTATCTCCAACCCTAATGCAGATGCAAAAGTAGATGAAATAAAGAAATGCGATGCTCTTGTGTCGATAAGAACACTGGCCCATGATCTATACACTAAGAGAGTACCTCTGATCACTGAAGTAGTAGCGGCAACACTAGGCAAGACCGGTGCCTTAGAAGAACTGGGATCTGGAAGAGTGTACACTCAGTCCTACGTTCCCCTAGTCTGTCCCCCATAGTCCTGGACTGTCGACTGCAGCACTAACTGTACTGAGGCACTCCCGTTTGTAATCCTAGATGCCTGAGCCACAGGCTGCAAATAAATATGTCGTCCTTACGCGGGCGGAACAATTGGTGCTCCGGTCGTGGTCTGCACACTCCCTCCCTAAGGGCAGTTCCTACGAATGTGTCCTGACTGGCCACATTCATAACAAACCGGTGGCTCTCTCTATTGCACCGAACTTTAAGACTATCTCTTCTGTGGACAGTTCGTCACTCGATGGCCGAGCTATCTGCAATGATAACAGATGATCTCTCTCTGCGTTAACCTTCCTGCAACACCATAGAAGGTGTTAATATAGAAAACTACTACTGTGACCCCGAGGGACGCGGGCTAGGGCTAAAGAACCTCTGCCTCTTGTTGGAGTGCCCACCTAATTGAATAACCACTCCACTCTGTGATGCCCTAACCTCCCTAGGTCTATGAGTCTCATTCAACATATTCTTTATGACAACTGTTGACTCTACTAGATCTGTAAAAATACGTAATCTCAATCCTGCAACCCGTTCCCTAATCGCAGGCCTCAAACCCCTATCAAACCTCTTCGAGCGCAACTCGTCAATAAATATGCAATCTTGAGCAAAACGGGACAAGCTAATGAACCTTGGCTCATACTGCACCACACTCAGCGTCCCCTGGGTGAGGGAAAAGAACTCCTCACGATAAAGATCTCTTGAGGACTCGGGAAAGTACTTCTCCAAAAATACCTTGGTAAACGTATCTCACGTGCCTCCCACAATCGTTCTAGCAAACTTCCACCATTCATAAGCATCCCCTCTCAGCTGAAATGCGGCGAATGCAATCCTCAGGTCATCCTCCTCTATCTGTAGGGTATCTAGAATTTTGGTCACCAGTTCCAGCCATTATGTGGCCACCTTGGGATCAAGATCCCTGACAAAAGTAGGAGGGTCGAGTCGTCAAAATTCCTGCATCGCGACAGTCACCCTGGGCTCGGGTATTCTCTCTCTCCCCTTAGTGGCCTCGGCTAGCTGACGGATGGAGCCTACCATCTCACGCAACAAGTCTACCCCATTTACAGGTCCTTGGGGAGCATTAGCATCCCCAGCATCAGGGATTAGCACATCCCCTCGGCCTAAACCACGATCACGACCTCGACCACGGCCTCGTCCTCCCCGCGTGGACATAACTTTTATACGAAAGTAACACAACAACATAAGCTTTCATCCATCATGTTATGACGAACATAAAATATATAATCATGCTAACACATAGCCATTCAAGGTCATATAAACATATCTCACATACTGAGGAGAACAGACAAGAGTGACGCGTTAATTTGGTTAACCCACTTAGATTCCTTGCTAGAAAACACATTGGCCAAACACATTTCTAACTTGGTTTCCAAGTTTGTCAATGCAAACATCCGAAGGCAAGACTAATCAATCCTAAGATCTAACCCCCATGCTCACATATACATAAAAATTCTTGTGCTCAACAAGCTATTGTATTCATGTTATCAATACATCTAAACACTTACAATCATGCACACACAATCATCCTCACAAGGTGATGCACCCTCTTCCTATGGCTCTTAGGTATTCGAATCCAGAGCTCTAATACCAAGTTGTCATACCCCAAAACCCAGGGTTCTTCTCAAAATAAACATACATTCATACATGCATAAAATATCGCCTCAACGCTTACAAATGGGCCTCTAAGAACAGGAAATACATGTAACAGTACATGATCCTTTAACAAAAGGAAGAAAACTTTAAACAAAAGTTTTTTGCCTCCGGAGCTTCACTAGATCAACACCCATGATCACCGTCAGCTGAAATAGTTTTTCACAAATCCCACAACGTGAGCCGAAGCCTAATAGGAAATAGACTAGCATGAATTTAAAAGCAAAACATGCTAACACGAATAATATAAATATTCTGACTCATATGAGCCTCAAGAAAAGAACGGTTTTACTTCTCAAAAATCACTTTTCTCGTCGTCTCTTGACATCTAACAATGTCCGACAATATAGAAAGCATACACAATGAGTTCATGTGCATATCGTACTCTTTCACGGTCCTTCATCGTGGGATAATACTAATCCAATCATTAAGTTCTTAGCGGTCTTTCACTGGGGGACAATCATTTGCCTTAATGTGCAATTCTTCGTGGTCTTTCACCGTGGGACAATCACTTGCACTAATATGCAATTTTTCGTATGATTCAACAGATATAAGTACACAGTATTGGAGGCAATACTGCCGAGATCATTGTTTTTGAAAAATGATTATCGGTAAAAATTAACTGGACGGACAAACGCCAAAACGGACTCTAGATAAAAATTTTGAAGTCGAATGGTCAAAATAAACCCGTGCAACCAAAGTTAATTTAGAAGAATACCTCTTGTAGATCTAATCTTCAACTACGTCTTGATTTCGAGTTGAAGCACCAGTCAGTTCTTCAACTGTATTTTCTTACGCGATCCTCGAACGTAGTGTGGGCTACGATCCTCCGAGAACTCGTACTGGCAGAACCCCGATATATTTAAGTCTTGAAAAATAAAAATAATATCATAATAATAATGATATATAATCATCAAAAACTGATTTAGCCTACCCGCATATATATAGGACTACAATAGGGACCTAGGGAGTAATTATGAATTAAACTTTTAGTGGAACACAGACACCTACTAGAGGTTTCTGCAATTATGGAAAGACACGCAGCGATTTCTGTAATTTTCATAAAATACTGAATTACAGTTCACACTACTAAAGAACTATAATTGCACTCTGACCCAGAATCTCAAGACCTTCTTGCATTGAGCTCCTCTTATTAAATGTTTACCATTTCTCCCCACGTTAAGATTCTCGATACCCGCCAATTAAATTTAATTACTGACAATTTAA
>JAUMHN010057136.1:0-27364 GCA_032360265.1 Heliamphora ciliata
TAATAATGTAACTTAAAACCAACTTGTATATTAATATAAAGAGATTTAATACAATACATAAATAATTGAATAATGATAAAAATAATACTAAATTATGAATTTGAGTTTTAAAATTTAAATTTATCAAATTAAATTAAAACTAATATAATGGTCATTAAAAATACACACTAAATTACAAAATTAAATAAAAATTAAAATTTGGCACAACTACCGTAAAAAAATAATATTATAATTAAACTAAAATATAAAAATTAAGTATAACACCTAAAATTATTATATTAATTCAAAACTTTAATATTCATACTTAAAAATATACATTAAGAAAATTTTGAATACAATTTTTTGAGAATGCAGTGTATATATACCATCAATAATACTATCAACACAATAATACAAAATTCAAACTTGGATCCAAATATCCCTCACATGGCCAACTAACATGGAAAGACCCTGTAACGACCTGATCTAGACCCTAGTTGTAACAACCCGATTGATAACGACTCGTGTAAAGACCCTGTACGGACCCTAAAATTAGTGACGGATAGTCCATAAGGCCATATAGCACGGAAGATGTTCAAAACCCTAACTCAACTTGAAAACTCTAAGTTCGGCCTAAAAACCTTAAAAGGTTCAAAACTCTGGCAACAAAATCTCAACACCTGAAGAGTCACCCAACATTCTAAATGAAATAAATATAATGAAATAATGAATTAGAAATAAAAAATCCTCATAAGTAGGATAAAATAACCGTTTTGCTCCTACTATAGTAACAAATCTTTAAAATCCAAATTTTGACATATGGACACCATAAATCAAGGATTTAAGTATAATTAAGTATCAAAGGACAAAATAACATCAAAAGTGACAAAAATAACCCTTAGTGGTTCACCACCTTGGGAAGAGTGCTAAAAAGTAGCTTTTTGCTTTCTTTTTGGCTTAAAATGACGAGAAAGATATTAAATCAAGTCTTATGATGATCCAATACTTGTTGAATAAGTAATATATATAACAGTATGGTGTTATAGGTTAACAAAAGTAAACAAATCATTATTAAAGTTCATACACAACAAAATAAGTCAAAAAGTCATATATTGTCAAAACAGCTTAATTTAACTTAAAAGACTTGATCTATTTGATCAATTGCTATGAAAATTATAATAATACATGAAAATAAAAAATTTATCATAAACATACTAAAATAATAAGTCTTAGTAGGAAAAAATATCAAAAAGATACATCAAATTAACTTATAATACATTTTCTTGCACAATAAGGCATGAAAACCAAGAAAAGCCCCTTAATTGATGGGGGATTAGATTTTTGTCCCACAAACTGACCCCTACCTATATTTATCGTCCCCATATCTGATATCTAACCCTCAAAAGTTAAATCATCTCAAATCAACTGAAGTCTCATTTAATTAAAAGAAAAAAAAGTCTTTCAAAGGTACTTTTTGTCCCATTTGTGTCCCCTAGGCCTTGCCTATATAAATCAAGCCAAACACCCTCTTCTCTACATGATATTTTCGGCCAAGAGAGGGAGAGAGACCAGAACCTCTTTGCTGTTGAGTATTAAGGTGAGTTTGTGGAAGAAAAAAGAAGAAAAAGGAAGGAATCAAGGAAAATTTTCTAAAGCTAAGTCCTAATCCTTCATCCACCCTCCTTTGATCTCTCAAACAAGTAAGTAAAACCTCTAAATCTTATATCTAATATCTCTCAAAATATCCCTCAACATATCTCTTTAAATACTCTAAGAATTGAGAACCGAATATAAACTGAAAAGATGTCGTAGTTGAAAATTTGGGACTGTTATGTTTATGGATGATATGAGATATTATTGTGTGTTGTTATATTTGTGTTTGATGACCTATAAGTGTGCTGGAGTTTTGATATTAATGTCTAAAACACAAGTATGCAAAGAAATAGAGCACAAAATTGACATAACATAAGTAGGAGACTTGGACCTAAAGAGACTTGACTTTTTAGAACATAGATATTTTTGTCCTGAACTTTAGAACGCCGTAACTCAATGTAGACAATTTATCTAAGCATGTTCTTTATGTCCAGATCTATTGTTTTTGTGTCATCTTGCATCCAAAGTTTGTTTCAACTCATTTGAGTAAGTAGAACTCGAGATATTAGAAATTTATCAAATTGTGTTATTTTTCGACCAGTCAACACCACCGACCTAAAAACTTTAGTTTTCAATGAGATCGGAACTTTGGTCAAAATATGAACGTTGTAGATAACATGTATAACTATCTACCCACCAACAATGAGCACAACATATTGAGTTTTGATAGGTCAACACCCCTTTGAAAGTCTCTATTGAGTTTCATCTCTCAAGGGGCACTTTAGTCACATATTTTTGTGTAGCCCAAAACCCCTATTTTTAGTGACCTATTCCAAAAGTGGTCTGCATGAATATTGTAGCTAAAATACTGGAATACTGTTTGTCCAAAAATCAGACCATAAAGCCTTGGAATGATACCCTAAAACCCTTTCAAACCCTCTATCCAAAACTGGCTCTGCTGAGTTTTGGTGGATGACATAACCTATTTTCTAAAATGGTCAACAAGTCTAACTTGTTCCTAACAACTACCCTTAGCACTAAACATGAAACTTGTAGGGGACATGTTTAAATAGAATATACTCAAGAATGGGCTCATTTGGACATGATCTGATACCCCAAAGCCGAGACCAATAGAAGCATAATTTTGGTAAAATCTTGAGAAAAGTGCTGAACCATTTTTTCTTAGGATGTTTTGTTTACCCTTTTGCCTTAGGTTTGTCCTTAGTGTTAAACATGAGAGTTGTAGAATTTTTTTTTATCTAAATGGTGTTCAAAAATCATAACTTGATTCCAAGTCTAGATACCACAAAACCTTGTCGGCTCTTTTAATTTAATACTCGATTTTGGCCTTAAAAGTTACTATGTGTATGTTTGAGCACCCTTTGCTTTGAAACCCAAGTTTTATACGATGATTGATTTGAATTAGTTGATTATTATTTTGAGTGAATGTATGATGATTTAGAACTCATGCTATCATGATTGAATCATATCTTGAGAATCGTAGCTTGTGCTTCACATACTTTTACCTTATGTTTTGCGCATTGTATTACGAATCTTACCATGCTAGTTGATGCCATGCTGTAGATGGTTGTATTTGAGATTTATATTTCACATCATGGGCATTGTCGCTTGCATCTTGACACATTAGAGTCCCTCTGTATAAACCGTTGTTGAGATGGGTGGTTGTCTTTCATGGTTCTAAATCTAGAGCGTCCCTGATTGTCGTTTTTGTAAATATTTTGGTATATATTCCTCTCGTACACCCTGGGTTCGTTCCCGATGTTACAAATTTTCTTTATACACCTTAGGTTCGTCCCCAGTGTTTGAAATGGTTTATCATGAATATTGTTTAGCACCATGGGTTCATCACTAACACTTTGGTATTGATATCTCTTTGATTCCGTCGCTCCTTGAGTTACAGTTATATTATGGAAGCGGTGTCAGTATGGGTAAATTGGGTAATTTCAGAGAAGAGCCTACTTCGGTGGACCTAATCCCACTACGGTGGTAACTTCAGAGAAGAGCTCAATTATGGCGAACCTAAAACTCATTACCACAATGTTTTGAAGGATAATTTCAGAGAAGAGCCTAATTCGACAGCCCTAATCCCACTACGGTGGTAACTTCAGAGAAGAGCCTAATTTTGGCGGTCTTAAATCCCTCATCTTGGTACTTTGTGTAATGTGAAGTGTCTCTTGAATTTTTTTAATTATCACTTAGGCTTTGGGTTGATACCGACGGAGGCATCACGAATCTTAAGGTGGGACAAACCGTTTACGGACCCTACGCCGTTGCCATTAAGTAAAACAGTTGAGGCATGAAGCCAAGGTGCACATTTACTATTCACAACGAGGCACGATGATGGCTTTTGTGATCAACTCCCATAAAGTCTACTCTGGTAATTCCTGGCGTGGAATTCGTGTTATGATTCTGGGTATATGTCGGGTTGGGCACTCACACTAAATCCATTTGCATCACGTATACTTGTTCTTATATATGCTTGACATGCTATAATTGTCAAATTTGTCTGTCTACTTGACTATAAACTGTACTGGGTGTTATATGGTATGTGTTGTGATGAATTTTGTGCCGTGAGATTAGTTAGAATGTTAGAGTGTTTTGCTTCTAGGCCTTAGCTCATGGTATTCGTGCCACAGGTGAGGAGTTCTTGTAGAAATTCATCCCAGAGAGGGGGAAGAAGAGTTTAAAGAATAGGGTGAGTTCTAAGAGCACACGGATTCTGCTGATGCATTCTGAGGAGTCGAGACCTCTGCTTTTGTTCTTATATTCAGTTTTCCCGTGCTAGTGTAATTTTTAAAATTTCTTGGTGAAACTGTAATAATTAAGTACTTTTGAAAGGTTTAGAACTCCTTTATGATGTAATAACTAACTTATGTAAATATGAATGAGTTGCTAGAATATCCATTTCTTTATATTTATGTATGTCCCGATATGCCCAGAGGACCGTCACAGTTGGTATCAGAGCTTAGGTTAGTGAACCTTCAGGCATTAGGTTATGGGAAACCATGCATTCTGTCGCAATAGAGCTCTATAGGATGCGTTGTATTAATTATTATTATCATCTATACATTACAAGAACTAAAATCTGCTACGTCTAAGTCGTGCAGCGAGTCGCGTTAGGATGATACCGAGTTTAAGAATAGCAAGGAATCTACATACAAAAGACGAGTAAGGGCATTAACATCAAGATCAGAGATTCATGCAATGAGTTACCTGATTTTATGGGGGGTAGACTCCTAGGAGTACACACTAGGAGAAATTTTAGATATCACCTCGAGAGACACCATTAGAACCTCGCGACTTCATCCTTATAAGTCCTTTTCTCATTTACCCCAACCCCTGGTATCAACTTTTTGAAGTTCTTTGCATGTCCTTCCTTATTATATCGTCGGTCCTCAATGGCACCGTCAAGTGTCGTTCGTCAGTAACTCTTATGTACCCAAGTGTTGTTGATAACTCTGTTAGAAATTCAATCCTAGAAAATACCATTGTCCTCAAGTTTTTATGCCTCGATAATGACCGGTATTTGCATTTGATTCTGCTCCGATTCAAGTCATCATCCTTGAAATAACTCTTCTATTGTAGAACTCGATATCAAATCTTTGTTAAGTACCCATTCTGAACATTCGACATTGATAAAATTTTCTGCCATCGTTCTTTTCTCTTGATTTTGGAACCACAATATGTTATAGTGATTTTGTGAATTCTTTGTACACTCTTGAAATCTTTACCAGGGAAGTAAACTTGGATGTTGAAATTGAAGTACGTTAGGCCGATGTAACTTCAGAGCAAATATCTAGTTTGGCTGCCCCTTTGCTTAAGCATCTCTTTTATCATAATCTAATTGTACTAGATTAGTTCCGGGGACACTTGTTTAAAGTATTGTTCACTGTCTTCCTCATATTTCTCCTACATTTGAACCCCAAATGACCACTCAATTTGTGTCAACGGTAATTGCCTTAACTGTGACCATTTGACCTCATACAACATATCATTTGAACCATCTGGAATCTTCCCTTAAATCTTGATAAGGGACTTGTTCACCTTTCTTAAGCCGTTTTAACCTCTAGCCACATTTTGTGCAATTTAGCACATCGTTCGAAATCCTCGGCTAAATGCTTGGCCGCTCGCCACCCCAAGTCGCGTCTCCTAAGACCTAGATTGATGAGAAACGATAGTTATTAGTGTCTAACGCTTTCACGAGGAACTCGGATCGTGCACATCCTTAGAAGAATGACCTCTCGCATCATCAAGTCACAAAGTAGATCTTTACCAGGAACGTGCTTTAAAGATTAATAACCCCAATTGCAAGAACTGCTAAGTAAAAGCTCGTGCAACATCTCTAACGAAGACATTTACAAAGGTTCCTACCGCCATCACTGATAAAGCTCGCATGAGACAAGCAAGAGTGTGGCACGTGGGACTACAATAGAAATGCTATGGAACTTAGAAGTAACATGGGCCTACGCGATCAAATTTCGATGATTTTATCCACACCTCTTCTAGTTGGGCCCCTATGTGTTATGTATCTTACTCTTTGCAATCGTTCTAAGAAGCCATATTACCAGGATAATAGATAGGGGCAAACAAGGGGTTCCTCTACGAGATCTATAATCTACTATGAATGTCAACAACCGGAGACTTTCCCTGGTTTCATAGAACCTATACGAGTGCTTGAGAAGTATAGTGGAATGCTCTACCATTTAGATTTTCCCCCAGGGTTTAAGGCTCGACTCGAAGACATGCTGACTGCGAAGTGGAAGCAGCACCAAAGACCGAAGGACAAGAGGGGAATCATCGATCCACTCGACCCGGCCATCGACTTTGGCAACTCGAAGATATACCAGGAAGTTCTAACGGCAATAACAAACAAGATGCGGATGGGACCAACAACGCTTGGCATGTCGAGGTGCTATACCACAGCTATAACATATACAACGCAATGTGGGAATGTGAGGAGATTGTTTGACATTTCTACTCGCATCTCTTTGCTTAGGCCTTAGTGTGTAGGCAATGTATTTCTCTTTTGTTTAAGTGTTGTATGCATATTATGCAAATTGGTTGAAAATCTTGTACCAGCTATGAGTTGGAATGAAATGAAAACGTTGCAGTTAAATCTATATAAGTAATTTTGTAACCTTGTATTAATTCCACAAGATCCCAAAACACAAGAAATAATCAAGAACAGAAATAATCTACAAGACCATAACACTCTTTTATTTTTAGGATGGCTGGTAGATGACCAAATCACCGACAAGCTAACGGACCCATAGACAACGAAGTCCCAGGATTAGCCCAAGTGTTATGAGAACTAGTCACTAGCATCAACCGTCCCATCGTACGTGACCGAGCGTGGTTCTTATCAGATATGGGTAGACAGCTAGCCCCGACGTTCAGAGGAGGAGCAGAATCTAGGAAAGCAGAAGAGTGGCTGAGGGCGATTAAAAAGTTACTCAACTCTATAGGAGTTCAAGTTGAGGTTGGTCGAGTGGCCTTAGAAGCGTATTTATTAGAGGGAGAAGTTGATCATTGGTGGTCCATGATCAATAACACACCGGACGTAACATTTCTAACGTGGGACCAGTTCGAAGGACTATTTTTGGAAAAGTATTTCCCAACCCCCTTTCGTCAAGGACAAATTCGTGAGTTCTTGGATCTTAAACAAGGCTCAATGATAGTAACACAGTACGTGAATCGCTTTGAGGAGTTAAGTAGTTTCGCTGCAACCATTGTGTCGGATGAGGAGTCTAAGGCACAGAAGATTAAATGGGGCTTTGAGCCATCTAGGTGATTTGCTTGCAACTGCCCACCTACACTCAAGTAGTTCAGGCCATCTTGCACGCCGAAACTAATCTGGCTGACTCAAGGAAGATTTGGAACCAAAGGAAGGGAAGCACCAACTTTGAAGGACCTGTAAGGAGCAACCAAGTGTTTGTCCCTAAGAAGCCGTACTCACAAACTAACTGGAAAGAACAATAAGGGGATAACAGATCCGATAGTCTGTTTTAATTGCAATAAATTCGAACATAAAAAGTTTGAATGCCCGCAACCAAGGGGAGGAAACTATAATATTCATTGACGAAAGCGAGACTACGAATATTAAGAAAATAAACTTCAACAAGGAACATGAGGCTTGGGAAGGAGAACGTTGCTTGACCAACTAGGGAACCAATGGACGTGATGAAATAAGAAAGTCAACCTAAAGACGAGAAGGCACCATGCTGGTAAAGCATCCCCAACCTTTCATACGATGAAGTACGGGACAAACTTTCGGGGATAAAATTTGTTTAAGGGGGTAGTTTGTAACGACCCGATCCAGATCCTAGTTGTAATAATTCGATTGATAATGACTCATGTAAAGACCCTGCTCGGACCTTAGTATTAGTGGCAGATAGTCCACAAGGCCATATAGCACGGAAGAGGTTCAAAACCCAAAGTTTGGCCCGAAAACCCTAAAAGGTCTAAAACTCAAGCAACAAAATCTTAACACCAGAAGAGTCTTCCAATATTATAAATGAAGTAAATATCATGAAATAATAAATTAGAAATAAAAAATCCTCATAACTAGGGTAAAATGACCTTTTTGCCCCTAGTACAGCAAAAAGTCTTAAAAACTTAAATTTTAACACATGGACACTCTAAATCAAGAATTTAAGTACAATTAAGTAGAAAAGGACAAAATAACATAAAAAATGATAAAAATACCACTTAGTGGCCGACCTTTGGAAGAGAACCAAAAAATAGCTTTTTGCTTTCTTTTTATCTTAAAATGATGAGAAAGGTATTAAATAAAGTCTTACGATGATCCAATACTTGTTGAACAAGTAATATACATAATAATATGGTGTTATAGGTTAACAAAAGAAAATAAATCATTATTGAAGTTTATACACAACAAAATAAGTCAAAAGTCAAATATTGCCAAAATAGCTTAACTTGACTTAAAAGACTATACTATTTGATCAATTGCTATGGAAACTATGATAATACATGAGAATACTAAATTTATCATAAACGTACTAAAATAATAAGTCTCAGTAGGAAAAGACACCAAAAAGATACATCAAATTAACTTTTAATGCATTCTTTTGCACATTACGGCATAAAAACCAAGAAAAGCCCCTTGATTGATGGAGGATCAAATTTTTTCCCCCAAACTGACCCGTAGAAATTTATATTCTCCATATCTGATTTTTAGCCTCAAAAGTTGAACCATCTCAAATCGACTGAAGTCTCATTTAATTAAAAGAAGAAAGTCTTTTAAATACTTTTTGTCCCCTTTGTGTCCCCTAGCCCTTGTCTATATAAAGTAAGCCAAACACCCGCTACTGTACATGATATTTTTTGCCAAGAGAAGGGGAGAGACCAGAACCTCTTTGCACTTGAGTGTTAAGGGGAGTTTGAGGGAGAAAAAGGAAGAAAAAGGAAGGAATCAAGGGAAATTTTCTAAAGCTAAGTCCTAATCCATCATCCACCCTCCTTTGATCTCTCAAATAAGTAAGTAAAATCTCTAAACATTATGTCTAGTATCTCTCAAAATATCCCTATCTCTTTAAATACTCTAAGAATCGAGAACCAAAAATAAATCGAAAAGGCATTGTAGTTGGAAATTTGGAGCTGTTATGTTTATGGATGATATGAGATGTTGTTTGTAACGACCCGGTTCGGACCCTGATTGAAGCAATCTAGTTTGTAACGACCCGTGTAGTGATCTAGCCCAAATTCTAGTATTAGTGACGGTAAGCCAATAAGATCATAGGTCACTAGAAGATCGAAAACTCTAACTTGGCCCAAAAATCCTAATTCGATCCGAAAACCCTAAAGAGACCAAATGCTCAGAGGAAAAACCATAATTCTCAGAGAAGACTCGTAATATCTTAAATTAAGTAAATAACATGAAATGTGAGGTTAAAAATAAAAAATTCCCATAATTATGGTAAAATGACCATTTTACCCCTAATATAGCAAAAAGTCTTAAAAAGTCAAATTTTGACACATGGACACCCTAAATTAGATATTTAGATACAATTAAGTAACAAAAGATAAAATAACAACAAAAATAAAAAAATACCCTTGAATGGCCAGCCACCTTGGAATTTATGCCAAAAAGTCACTTTTTGCCTTTTTAAGCTCAAAAATGAGAAAAACTTTCATAAATTAAGCATTATTATGATCCAAGACTTTCTATACAAGTAATATACATACTAATATAATATTATAGGTCAAACAAAGTAAACAAATCATTATTTAAAATTCCTACACAATAAATAAGTCAAAAAGTCAATTCTTGTCAAACTAGCTTAATTTGACTTAAAAGTTTATACTTATTTAATCAATTGCTATAAAAATTTTACAAATTCATGAGAATACTAAATTAATCATAAAAACACTAAAATAATAGGTTTTAGTACGTTAAGACACCAAAAAATACATAAAATTAAAATTTTAGACGTTTTCTCACACAAAATAGTATTAAAATGCAGTTTAAGCCCTAAATAATTGCAAGACCAGATTTTGGTCTGCCCCAAACAGCCCTAGTAGACTTTTCCTCTACAAAAATCAGAAAAATCAATTTTCAAAAAGAACCCACCTCCCATGCATCCAATAGAAATTAAGAAAATTTAATTTAAGGCTTACACATAATAATTATGTTTTCATTACACTTTTTGCTACAAAAATACACCAAGACCACCCTATTCTCCTCTATATTTCATGCACTATAGTATGGGAGAGAAATCATAAATTTTCTAAGTGTTCCCAAGGGAAGAAAGAAGAAGAAAGGAGGAGAACCAAGAAGAAGGAGTCCAATGAGGTCTAGAGGAGTCTTAAAGCCAAGTCCTAGCCACCTACTTCCTTTAGATCTTCAAAAGAAGTAAGTAAAACCTCTAAGTTTTCTATCCAATATCAACCTAAAACTCCTCTCAACTCATCTCTTAAAACACAATAAAAAACAAGAACAAAAAATGGATAAAAAAAAAGCGTTATGAGGCTAGGATAGGGGCTGTTCATGAGTAATTTAGTGTTGTATGTGTTTACATATAATTGTTATTGAGTTTAATGGCTTGGATAGGTTCTTGAATTTTGGTATGTATGAATATATTATTTGCATGAAAAGAAAATACATTAAATTTAAACATATCATAAGCTAAGTTACTGAAAACCTAACGGCCTGATTTTCTAGGCATATTAACTTTCTTTCACGAACTTTAAACTACCATAACTAATTGTAAAAAAATGATCTAAGTGTGATTTTTATGTCCAGGCCTAGATTCTTAAGTTCTCTTTCATAAAAAAATTGGTTTGAAATGATTTCGTTGGGTAGAACTCTATATACATCACTTTTACTAAAGAGTGTCAGATTCTGACCACTCTGAATTGCAAACATAAAAACCCTAGGTTAGAGTGAGAACCAAGCTTAGGTCAAAACATAAAACTTGTAGACAACTTGTTTTTCTTATATTCCACCAAAAGTGAGACAAAAATATGAAGTCTTGATAGGTCAAAACCCTTCCTAAAATTACTATTGCGAATAAGTGACTGATAGAGCTCTATGTCACATATTTTTGTAGGACCCAAAAACTATGTTTTTAATGGCCAAATCCAAAACTGGTTTTCATGCGAAATGTATCTAACATGTTAAACTAGATTCTTACCAAAAATCAGCCCAAAATACCATTGGATGGTCCCCCAAAGGTCTTGTGAATTCTTTGTTGAAAATCGGTTCTGCCGAACCTTTTTATGCTGACTGAACCCATTTTATAAAATGGCCAAAATCATCAACTTGTTCCAAACAACTAGTCTTGGCACAAAACATGAAACTTGTAGGGGACACTTTAAGCTAAAACATCAGTAAAAAGAAGACCCATATCCCTGGATTTGATGCCCAAAACTTAGGCCAACAGAAGCCCAAATTCTGTATTTTTCTCTGTTAAGTAGTAAATGATTTTCTCTTAATTGATATAAATGACCCATTTTCCTAGGATCT
Organism: Heliamphora ciliata; assembly: GCA_032360265.1. Taxonomy (NCBI): domain Eukaryota; kingdom Viridiplantae; phylum Streptophyta; class Magnoliopsida; order Ericales; family Sarraceniaceae; genus Heliamphora; species Heliamphora ciliata. Next base: position 11,579 of record JAUMHN010057136.1, read on the forward strand.
GACCACAGTGTTAAACATGAACATTGTAGAAAATATTTTTTTAACTAATTGATGACCAAAAATCAGATCTTAATTCCTTGTTTAGGTACCCCAAAACACTGTTAAGATATTTAATTTGACACTTGAACATTTACCTAAATTTGGCTAAATGTATAAGTGGCATGACATAATGTGGGACTTAAAGATATAGACTTCAAATGAATTAGTTGCACTTCGAAATATAAGTTGTTATATCATGAGCATTGTGAGTGGGTTGCTGGTGACATATCATGGGTTACCCCTTATATATTTTTGAATTATATCTTAATACGGTTGATGTGGGAGAAGGCAGCTTTTTATCATGATTAGTGAGTCCCAGTTGATGGGGGTGTTGATAATGGGCTATGTACGTCTTGAGCCGTGTGACATCCTGAGCCATATCACGTCTTGAGCCGAACAGCTGCTATACGCCGCTGTGATCGAGAACGCTAATGTACAGGAACCTAACGTACGGGAACGTAATAGTGCCATTTAGATTATTGTGCTAGCTTGATTGACTTCGGGCAGTATACGTCCTGAGCTGTGTTACGTCTTGAGCCGTATAACGTCTTGAGCTAAACAGCGCTGACATACGGGAACCTAACGTACAGGAACGTAATGGTGTCATTCAGATTATTGTATTGGATATGATTGACTTTGGGCTATGTATGTCCTAATTCGTGTTATGTCCTAAGCCATGCCACGTCTTGAGCCGATCGCCCGCTATACACTGCCGTGATCGGGAGCGTTGGTGTATGGGAGCCTAATGTACGAGAACGTAATGGTGCCACTCAAAATTCTATCGATTGATTTATAATTAGGTTGGGTTGATGCATTTGCATTGCACTCTTTATTACCTGCATAATTAGTTGTTTAATACTTATCTTGCCGTAAATGTCAAATTTGTCTGTCTCCTTAGTTTTAAATTGTATTAGGTGTTATACGATATGCATTTTAGGATATTTTGTTGTGAGTTTGGTTAGAAGGGTAGGGAGTTTTCTTCTGGGCTTTGGCTCATGGCATTCGTGCCATAGGTGAGTACGAAGGGTTGTTGAAGGAAGTTGCCCCCAAAGAAGAAGAAGGTTTTGAAGAATAGGGCAAGTGGTAGAACCAAGTGGACCCCGACAATACTAGCTGAAGAATTGAGCTTTCATCTTTTGTTCAGTGTCCACGTTATTTTGTTAATCTTTGCGAAACTGAAAACGTTATGTATTTTTGATCAGTTCAAAACTTTTAATGATGTAATATTTATGATATCTAAATATGAATGAATGGCTAGAATATTCTTCTTATCTATACTTACGTATGTCCCGACGTGCCTGGAGGACGGAGAATCATAGTTGGTATCAGAACCTAGATTTAGTGAACCTTTAGGCCTTAGGTTATGGAAAACCATGCATTCTGTCGCGTTGAAGCTCTGTGGGATGCATTGTATTAATTATTATTATCATCTATACATTATAAGAACTAAAATCTACTACGCCTAAGTCTTATAGGAAGTCGTGTTAGGACATTACCAGGATCATAAGCTACAGGGAATCTACATGCGAAGAATGAGTAAGAGCATCGAGATCGAAGACTGGAGATTCATGCAATGAGTTGTCTAATTTTAAGTGGGGTGACAGGAGTACCCACTAGGAGAAATTTCAGATATCATCTCGAGAGCCACCGTTAGAACCCCGCAACTTCATCCTTATAAGTTCTTTTCTCATTTATCAACTTTTATACTTATTTCAAGTCCTTTGTGTATCCTTCCTTCTTATATCATCAGTCCTCAACGGTAACGTCAAGTATCGTTCGTCGGTAACCCTTATGCACCGAAGTCTTGTTGATAATCCTCTAAGAGATTCAATCCTAGAAAATACCCTTGTCCTCATGTTTTCATGCCTCGATAATGACCGGTGTTAGTATTTGATTCTCCTATGATTCAAGCCATCGTCCTTGAACTAACTTTTCTCCTGTAGAACTCGATATCAATTCTTTGTTAATTACCCATTTCAAACATTTGACATTGATAAAATCTTTGCCATCAATCATCTTCTCTCGACTCTGAAACCATAATCTGTTGCAATAATTTTGTGAATTCTTTTGTACACTCTTGAAATTCTTATCAGGAAAGTAGACTTGGATACTTTAATTGAATTATGTTAGGCCGATGTAACTTCAAGGTAAATATCTAGTTTGGTTACCCATTGCTTAACATCTCTTTTATTAGAATCTAATTATACTGGATTGGTTTCGAGAAAATTTGCTTAAGTATTGTTCACTGTCCTTCTCTTGTTTCTCTTATTACGTCCAAACCTAGGTTCTTAAGTTTTCTTTCATACAAAATTGGTTGGAAGTGATTTTGTTTGGTAGAACTCTAGATACACCATTTTTACTAAAGAATGGCAGATTCTGACCACTCTGGATTGCAGACATAAAAACCCTAGGTTAGAACGAGAACCAAGCTTAGGTCAAAACAAAAAACTTGTAGATAATATGTTTCCCTTACTATCCACAAAAATTGAACAAAAAATATGGCGTCTTCATAGGTCAAAACTCTTTCCAAAGTCACTGTTGGGAATCTGTGACTAAGAGAGCTCTTTGTCACATATTTTTGTAGAACGAAAAACCTTTGTTTTTAATGGTCAAATCCAAAAACGTTTTTCGTGAGAAACGTAACTAACATGTTAAACTAGATTCTTACCAAAAATTAGCCCAAAATCGGCTAACAGAGGCAACAAAATCTTAGCACCCAGAGAGTCTCCTAACATTCTAAATGAAGTGAATATTATGAAATAATGAATTAAAAATAAAAAATACTCATAAATATGGTAAAATGACCATTTTGCCCCTAATACAGCAAAAAATCTTAAAAATTCACATTTTGACACATGGATGCCCTAAATTAAGGATTTAAGTACAATTAAGTCGAAAAAGACAAAATAACATAAAAAAAATGACAAAAATACTCGCTTAGTGGCCAACCACCTTGGGAAGTGTGCTAAAAAGTGACTTTTTATTTTTTTTAGTTTAAAATGATGAGAAAGGTATTAAATTAAGTATTATTATGGTCTAATACTTGTTGAACAAGTAATATACATAATAATATAGTGTTATAGTTCAAAAACAGCAAACAAATCATTATTGAAGTTCATACAAAACAAAATAAGTCAAAAAATCATATATGGGCAAAATAACTTAATTTGACTTAAAAGACAACATTGATTTAATCAATTGCTATGGAAATAATAATAATACATGGGAATACTATATTTCTCATAAACATACTAAAATAATAGATCTCAGTAGAAAAAGATACCAAAACGATACATCAAATTAACTTTTAATACATTTTCTTGCACAATAGGGGCACGAAAATCGAGAAAATCCTTTGATTGATGGGGGATCATATTTTTGTCCCCCCAAGCTGACCCCTAGCTATATTTATCTTCCCCATGTCTGATTTTTAGCCCTCAAAAGTAGAATCTATTCAAATCAAACTCAAGTTTATTTATTAAAATGAAGAAAAAAGTCCTTTTTTGGTGCTTTTTGTTCTCCCATATCCCCTAGCCTTTGCCTATATAAAAGAAGCCAAACACCCTCTTCCCTATATGATATTTTTGGCCAAGAGATGGGGAGAAACCAGAAACTCTTTGATCTTGAGTGTTAAGGTGACTTTGATGAAGAAAAAGGAAGAAATCGAGAAGATTTTCGAAAGCTAAGTCCAAATCCATCCTCCACCCTCCTTTGATCTCTCAAACAAGTAAATAAAACTTCTAAAATTTATGTCTAATATCCCTCAAAATATCTCCCAACACATCCCTTTAAACACTCTAAGAATCGAGAACCGAAATCAAACTGAAAAGGCGTCGTGGTCGGAAATTTGGGGTTGTTATGTTTATGGGTGATATGAGATGTTGTTGTATGTTGTTACCTTTGAGTTTGATGACTTTTAAATGTGTTGGAGCCTATATATTAAAGTTGAAAACACAAGCATGCTAAGAAATGAAACAAAAACTTGATATGACATAAGTAGAAGACTTGGACCCTAAGAGACTTGATATTTTAGAACATAGATGTTACTGCCCTGAACTTTGGAATGCAATAACTCAATGTAAAACATTTATCTATGCATGTTCTTTATGTTCAGACTTATATTTTTGTGTTATCTTTCATTCAAAGTTGGATTCAACTCATTTTCATAAGTAGAACTCGAGATATTGTAATTTTACCAAAGTGTGTCATTTTTTGACTAGTCAATACTACTGACTTCGAAACCCTAGTTTATAGTGAGATCCAAGCTTTAGTCAACACATAAAAGTTGTAGATAACATGTATATCTATCTATCCACCTAAAATGAGCAAAAATTATTGAGTTTTGATAGGTAAAAATCTCTTTGAGAATCTCTATTGAGTTTCAGCCCTAATGGAACACTTCTGTCACATATTTTTGTGTAGCCCAAAACCCCTATTGTTAGTGACTATTCCAAAAGTGGTCTACATGAACATTGTATATAACATATTGAACCACTTTTTACCCAAAAAATAGATCTTAAATCCTTGGGATGATACCGCAAAACCATTTCAAACCCTCTGTTCAAAACCGACTCTGCTAAGTTTTGACAGCTGACAGAATCTATTTTCTAAAATGGCCAAAACGTCTAACTTGTTCCAAACAACCACCCTTATCTTTAAACATGAGACTTGTTGGGGACATGTTGAGCTAGAACATACTCAAAAATAGGCTCATTTGGACTTGATCAGATACCTCAAAGCGGAGACCAACATAAGCATATGTTTAGTAAAATCATGAGAAAAGTGCTGAACTATTTTTTCTTAGGATGTTTTGTTTACCCTTTTGCCTTAGGTTTTGGCCTTGGTGTTAAACATGAGAGTTGTAAGAAATATTTTTATCTAAATGGTGTTTAAAAATCATAACTTGATTCCAAGTCTAAATACCCCAAGACCTTGTCGGCCCTTTTAAATTAATACTTGATTTTGGCGTTAAAAGTTGCTAAGTGTGAATTGAGTGCCCTTTGTTATGAGACCCGAGTTTTTGTATGATGGTTAATTTGAATTAGTTGATTAGTGTTTCTAGGCAAATGTATTATGATTTAGAACTCATGCGATCATGTTGAATCATATCTTGAGAATTGTAGTTTGTGCTTCACGTATTTGTATCTTATGCTTTACGCATTATACCATGAACCTTGCGATGCTAGTTGATACCATACTATAAATTGTTGCACTTGAGATCGATGGTACACATTATGAGCATTGTCATTTGCATTCTGACATATTGAAGTTGATCTGTGCAAACCGTTGTTGGGATGGGCTGTATTGAGATTGTCGTTCTTGATTCTAAGTTTAGGGAGTCCTCGGTTGCCATTTTTAAAAATGTTTTGGTTTATACACCCTGGATGCATCCCTGGTATTTGAAATGATTTTGGCTTATACACCCTTGGTGCATCCTCAATGTTTGAAATGGTTTATGGATATTGTTGGGTACCAGGGATTTGTCGGTAGCATTCTGATTTCGATAGCTTAGACTTTTGGATTGACACAGGCGAAGGCATCACGAGTCTTAAGGTGGGAGAAACCACTTGATAGATGAGGGCAGTGACAATAAGTCCCTGAGGCAATGACAATAAGTCCTAAGGCAATGACAATAAGTTTTGAAGGAATGATAATAATTCCCTGCGGGCAGTAATAATAAGTCCCAAAGTGGTGCGGACCCCACGTTGTTGCCAATGAGTAAAACAGCTGTGGCATGAAACCAAGTGATGCGTTTACTATTTGTAACGAGGCGTGATGATGGCTTTGGTGATCGAATACCCGTGAAAGTCTACTCTAGTGATTCCCGGTGTGTAATTCCTGTTATAATCTGAGTGCATGTTGGGTTGGGCATCTTCATTTCCTATACGGCTTCTCATATATGCATGCTTATTGACTTATCAGCTATCCTGTCATAAATTTGTCTGTCTCATTGACTATAAACTGTACTGGGTGTTATATGGTATGCATCGTGGTGAATTTTGTGCCATGAAATTAGTTAGAAAGTTAGAGTGTTTTGCTTCTAGGTCTTAGCTCATGGCATTCGTACCACAGGTGAGGAGGAGTTCTTGGAAAAAGTCATCCCCAAGAGAGAAGAAGAGATGGAAGAACAGGGTGAGTTCCAAGAGCATACGGATCCTGCTGAAGCATTCTGAAGAGTCAAGATCTCTTTTTTGGTTCTTATATTCAGTTTTTCTCGTGCTTAACGAAATTTTTTAAATTTCTTGGTAAAACAGTAATAGTTATGTAATTTTGAATGGTTCAGAACTCGTTTATGATATAATAACTAACGTACGTAAAAATGCATGTATGGCTAGTATATCCCTATATTTATATTTATGTATGTCCCGACATTCCTGGAGGATGGGGCGTCACATCTGTCACGGCCTGAACCCCGGGGACCCGTGAACCAACCCCAAACCTTTCTCCCAAGGATCATCATTTACGACTTTTGTTTACCACAGAATTTAAGTTCTAATTATATAAAAACTTCTCTTGAAACAACTATGTCCTCGCACATGTCAAATTTACAACAAAGGCTTGAAATCTCAAAAAGTTCATTTACAATCATAATATCTTTAATTACAGTCCTCCATTTTGGTTTATGTACAAACAGAATGCAAAAATATAAATAAACACAAAATCTTCCCTCTAATCTTCCCTAAAGCGTCCTCTGCCCTGATATTGTCCCTGGTCTTCAAAACCTGAAATGGTTTGGTAAATATACGTGAGCCGAAGCTCGCAGGATATAAATTAGCTCATAGGTGATGCATGATTTGTGAGGTGTGATGGGTGCAACCGAAGTAAAATGCAATTTTGTTTTTTACTAAGTTATTATTCTTTCACACGCACACACCCACGCACGCCAATTTATTCCCATCTATCCTTTCATATTATCATCATTCCATTATCCGATTTTCCCACAAAATCGTGTTATGTTTTCGTTACTCGATTTATCACAAAACCATATCACAATTAATTTATCACAATTAATGAACCGATATCAGGTGCAACTTGTAGAAATCCCACCCTATTATTCTAATCGGCTATGCGAAGCCATTGGTTAATAGATAGCTCTATAACTCACCACGTTACAACACCACATTTCGGGGGCTAACCCGTGGGCATGTGGTCCCCATCTTGCGCAAGTTTTCAGCCTTTCACCGTGGACTCGTCAAGCCAACTTAATCCACATTAATCCATACGGTTCATTATTTATTCATTTTTCACAAAAATTCGGGAGTTCAACCCACAACTGGTTCCTCTCCCCAAATATTTCCTCATAATACCTCTTTTTAATTTTTTTTTTACATTTTAACTTTCTATTTCAGTTCCAATCAAGTCTTATTTTAACATTCCATCCTTTCTTTCAATTCAAATTCCATCATAGATTTCAACACATAATTTCAAATAATCACATTTCATTTATCAACTTCATGAAATACCTATGCATAATTAACTCACACATGACCATGTCATTTGAAACAAACGGAATGCACCCATCATATATATATGAGTTAAAATCCATGTTTCCTTTCTAAAGCTCAAAATCTTATTGATAACTATATCACTACATAACTCATAATTATCCATAATCATACCCATTCTTAAAACCTCGGTTACATGTCACAAACTCATTTTGGTCGCAATACCTCCAATCAGTATGATACTTGCATCCCAACCCAAGTGTAGTAAGGTAGGTAAATCCACAGCCCAAGGGGTAAGATATTTGATAACAAGGTTCAATATTGATGAAAATATCATTTTTAAAGGTATTTGGCCAAAAACGGGTGAAAAGTGGTTAAGAAAATTTGATATACTCTCACTATTTTAATCATAACTTTTTCTAGTAAAAGAAGTTTCTTGTGAGAGTAGTCTTGTTGGAAAGAGGACTTCCAGGACTTCGATTTGAGTACAAAAATGACCCCATTCGGAGTCCGGATGAGAGAGATACACTAATTTTAAAAATAAAATTTCAACTAGTGAAACAGTGACCGCGGGCTAGACTGCTCGAGCAGTCTATCGGGCGGTCTAGCCTGCAGAAGAAGCTGAGAACATCCCATGACCGCCCTCTAGACCGCTTGAGCGGTCCCTCGGGCAGTCCTACGCCGAAAATTGAGTTTTTGCTAGATTTTGAAAGAAAAATCGACCCAAACCCAAATTTATGCAAAAATATGGAATGTTAAGTAATTTAAACTTCCTTTTTTCACAATAAACTCACTATTTCATAGCTAACCATTACCCATATCTCTAAATTTTCTTAAAAACTCAACTTAACTCTCACATACACAGGTCAATGTTCAACTTATGCATGAAATTTACTAAATCTTTACTCATAAATCAAAGTATCAACCCAAATCAAATCAAAACATACGAGAAAATCTAAATTCTACCTCAATTAGCTCAAAGTCTTGAGATTCCCCCACTTTCTTCCTCCTAGGGTTTTGGTTGCCTCCTTTGTTTGCTCCTTGATGCTCAATCTTCCATTTCCTTGCCCCAAAGTTTGATCTCCATCTTCGGTTGCTTCTCTTGTAGATTAGAGCTTTTTTCCTCAATTGTTAGCTCCCAATTTAATTCCAAACTTCTCAACTTTTGAGGGAGGAAGGCTAGGGTTTATGGATTTTTCTTGTTCTTCCCAAAGAAAGAAGGAAAAAGAGAAGAAAGAGGGGTGGGGAAGTGTCAACGGGAGTATTTAAGTTTATAACCCTCTCTCTCATTCTCCTTGCTTCCAGAATGTTTGAGAAAAGCTTAGTGCTCCTTTTGGTCGACGTCTTTTATTTTTTCCTTTTTCCTTTTTAACTTTAGCTCTCGTAGCTTATTTTCTCTCCAATTTAATCTCATAAACTTCCTAATTTAATTCTACATTTACAACTTCATTTTTATCCCAAATTCGAAAAATTTGAATTAGTAAGTTATGCTTAACCACAAATTATTTTCATTTATTATCATATATCTCAATATCACTTTCACATATTATTAATTCCACCGTAAATGAATAAAATTTTATAACACCCACGCCCAAATTTAATTTCGTCTCCTCACTTAACCGAAGATATAAAATCACAAAAATAAATACGTGTCGGGCTGTTACAACTTTCCCCCCTTGGGGAATTTCATCCCCGAAATTCGTCTCCAGTCATATCGAACCTTCCTTTAGTCATTCGATCTATGAAGCATCTTTCTCAGTCCGTAATCTTGATTGTTCTTTCAAAGCGGTATGACTCAAGAACATTAACACACTTCTATTACCATCAGACTTAACTTCTGAACACTAATATTTCACAAATATTAGAATCATCCTTATCCATCGAATTATACTCATATCGGGCTTGATCAATCTAAAACGGTTCATCATTTTCCATAACACCAACTCTTATTCGAAATTAATCACAAGAGCTGGAGTTAACCACTCTGTTATTGATCACCGACTATCCTTCCATGATCACCATGATCACCATCTCACATCACATACACGCTCCCAAAGATTAAACATCCTCAACTATAGCATTATACATCATAAGTCTTACTACTGTTAAGATTCTCTCAATTTTTTCGAATTATGGCTTAACTCACTATTGAACTCCAACGTATACCGAGAACTACTCCTTCAGCCCAAACACATATTGCCAAACTCGGACATTGGTCACTTGGGTTACACACATTACCCCCAAAATTGTCCATGCTTTTACAGTCAACTAACTACCATAAACTTAAAACCACATTACTACTTGCACTACATCACTCTAGCCCTTCAATCATCGAAACGAAACCAACACTGCCACCTGAACTTCATGAGCCACTAGGATTGAACACTCTTCATGAGTTAAAATTTCCCATACAAACTGAATCACATCCATACACATACCTATTAGCCTTTCAAGTCTACTACGCCTTTGATTAAACAATTTGTAACCTCTGCACTTGCATTGCCCCCACTCATCATTACTATTTTATACATCCGTGCCTTCTTCAAAAGGTTGACCTACTATTCACACTTTAAGAATTCAAAGTATTACATAGCTCTAAACAGAATGTAGACCCAAACTCACAGGAGCATATCAGAAACGCATCACATGAATATCTCAGCCACAAGGTTCTAACAAATTTTCCACTTCGTCATTAGCCAGAGGTACAACCATACCCACATAACACAGGACAAGCTGCATGCAATGATTAACGATTCTCAGCTGATCGTTGTCGAAAAGGATTTTATTTTCTCAATATTAACTCCCTCGTCTGCAAGAACAAACACTCTTGGCTTATCAACTTGACCTCAAAGGGAACACAATCATACATTCACATAGTAGAGCAAACGAATTCCACCTAGAAAATTCACGAGAAACTCAGTTTCCCAATCACCCAAAACAGCCTAACTAAGAATCACTCAACAAACCAACAGTTACACCCAACCATAGTAGAACGATCCATACACCACAACTGTTTACAAGATAATCATATCTCCTTCCCAAGAAAGACATGGCCAGCTAAAAATCTTGACTCATCCTCAACGTATTCCAAGAGTCCATTAAAATTTAGTTCCCAACAATAACCAGATCATCCGCTATACTAAGCTCTCAACTCTCAGACTTCATTCACACACGCAAGGATACCATCAATCTTCATACCTCATACAGCACATCTCATAGAACTACCATCCCGTTACTAGTCACACACAGAAACATTATACTGACATTCCCATTTTGCCAACACCTCACTTCATAAACATGTACTTCATTATCTTAACTCCCACTAGGCAAATCTTAGCCATGTCACGACCTTTAGTTCATTGTCCGAGCAATTGTCATAAAGGTGCACGACACCAACAAAGGAAATTAAACCCTGAGGCCTTTCATCCAGAGTTACTAATAACTTCCATTACCTTGCATATGCCAACCGCACTTCCGCTTCCCAAGCACGTACCTATTGTCAACATCTGAACCCACAGTATCTCACCTATCGCTTCAGGCCACCCAAACTACACTGTATACTGTTAAACTTCATTACTCCACACTTCGTCCCCATGGGCAAACAACTTACCCATCTTTGGACCTAAGGTTAAACACAAACAACCTCAAGACATGTCACACTCAGGACACCCCATTTCAGAACTAGGCCTACTACACTTTCGAACCCTTCTATGGTCCTAAAAAAAATACATACACCTAGCACGTTTCTCCTAAACACGATTTCTTAATCACGAGGATGTCGACCCAATTATGTATCTGCATTCATGTAGGAATCCCACAGAACTAATACTCGAGGGTTTCACCGTGTAATCAACCAAACTACTGAACTCCTTTAGGGACCTCACTTAATGAGGACTATAGCTATCGACATTCTGTACTAACCAAACTACATCTCCACAAACATTACCCATGCATTCGGGTTCACACAAGCCTTTCAAGAAACCATGAATAAGCAAATCCGCACTCTTACGATCCCAACGTTTTACTTCTACTAACAACGAACAATCACATCAGTCAACCAACTATGAAACATCTTTCTTCCTAGGGAAAACCACGAATCAATGCTAGGTTCTTACTCAACGTCACTATCTTCTAGGGCAACCAATATTCACTCAGCTTAAGAGAAGGTAAACCACAAGCCTTTGTAAAGACATCCGTCATTATCGTATAAATGTCATCGGCCACCATTCATAATGTGTACATTAATCTTCACACTAGGTCTTCGCACCTAGATCTCTACTCAAGCGCATTAACTATCGTTCACTCCTTCACATCCCAACGATGTTTCAACCTCGACCACCAGACCCTTACCAGTTAATTGCCAAAAACAACACCATATATACTCGCATTACTGTATGACATTTCTTCATTTGGGTCGTGTCATATCACTCAATTCTTAACAGGGATGTAACAACCAAACAGGTAGGTAAAACCATGCCACAATCTTGAACTCGCGACTCCGGTGCACTCACCGAAACACAAAACATTCAACCGAGAATACCCGTCTCTTATGTCACCATATAAGCACCACCGACACACCACCATCCGAACATGATAGTAACCATAGATAAACAAAAAAGGACCTCACCTACCGACTATAGACCAAACGGCACGATCCTATCCCTCGCCCCTAAGGGTAAGATAACACCACCCTCTCTAAATCTTACGCCATGTCACATACTACCATCATCATCCCCTTATAGGACCTCCTCATACCGATACGTCATCTCGAGACGATTGAGCCAGCTACACCAACAACATCTATACCATACCCCATGAACTTTACACACTCACCTTCTTACCAAACACAATGTATTCCACCTAATATCTTACTCTTGAAAACGACGACCGAAGTCATAAAACTCCTCTCCGTGAAACTTTCCAAATAACCTCGAATCTTCATTCATCACATCTCAACTACTACCTCTATACATCTCCTCTTACGTACACACAAATCACTCGACAACCAACCTATCAATAACATCTTCAATTCACATACTCTTTTCACATATGCTTTCCTTAAGAAACACAACTCAGCACCACGCCATAAAGAAAACACAAGGGTCATTAATCTGACCTTCAAAATCCCAAGATACATGGTTATCAATAACACCCCTCAGGATAAGAGACATTCCCAACCACGTGCCCAAGCATAGATTTTTTGACACACTTTAAGCTGGAGATTATTACGCTCCCGTCCACTATATTCCCGTCCACTATACTCCCGTCCATACCCAATCTCGGGATACACGGCTCATGACGTACATAATCCTCAACGCGCCTAAAATCACACCTCATATCCATCCATAACAAATAACCTTCAAGGGGCTTCAAACAATCTATCATACTTGTTCGTCAAACTACTGGTAGCGCGACACATAACAAGCAACTAACTACAGTCACCCCCATTCTCCTAGGTACAACACACTCCAAACAATCAATGCTCATCTCACGAGCTTACACCCACCATAGTTACTAACCACCGGGGCGTACTTCCACAACCTACACCACCATCTAAACCACAACTCACCTTAGCCCCACAGGCATAACTTTTACAACAACAGCATCACAACACCCCACTAGGTTAAACTCAACTTAACCTCCTAGTGTCAAGCTATACATTACCCAACACCTAATCACATCACATCAACACATATTCACATACCGAGGGAAAGCCCCAAAGCAACGCGACAATTCGAGCAACAAGTTAAGATTTCTCATAGAATGAACGTCGGCCAAACGCTTTTTTATTTTGAACCCCAAAATGGTGATCGAACGCCATATGGCATGCCACATCACTCCAAGACTTAACCCTCCATGCTCATATAAACACAACACGCGCAACACAATTCAATTGCAAACGCATGCAAGCACACAACTCATGCCGTGTGGTGGTGCCTAACCTTGTCAAACAAGTTACATACTATGATCATGGTTACTCCCCACGGCTCCAAGGTATTCGAACCTAGAGCTCTAAAACCATTCTGTCACGGCCTGAACCCCGGGGACCCGTGAATCAACCCCAAACCTTTCTCCTAAGGATCATCATTTACGACTTTTGTTTACCACAGAATTTAAGTTCTAATTATATAAAAACTTCTCTTGAAACAACTATGTCCTCGCACATGTCAAATTTACAACAAAGGCTTGAAACCTCAAAAAGATCATTTACAATTATAATATCTTTAATTTAAGTCCTCCAGTTTGGTTTATGTACAAACAGAATGTAAAAATACAAATAAACACAAAATCTTCCCTCTAATCTTCCCCAAAGCATCCTCTGCCCTGGTATCGTCCCTGGACTTCAAAACCTAAAATGATTTGGTAAATATACATGAGCCGAAGCTCATAGGATATAAATTAACTCATAGGTGATGCACGATTTGTGAGGTGTGATGGGTGCAACCGAAGTAAAATACAATTTTTTTTACGAAGTTATTATTCCTTCACATGCACACACGCACGCACGCCAATTTATTCCCATCTATCCTTTCATATTATCATCATTCCATTATTCGATTTTCCCACAAAATCGGGTCATATTTTCATTACTCAGTTTATCACAAAATCGTATCACAATTAATTTATCACAATTAATGAACCGATATCGGGTGCAGCTTATAGAAACCCCTCCCTATTATCCCAATCGGCTACGCGAAGCCATTGGTTAATAGATAGCTCTATAACTCACCACGATACAACATCACATTTCAGGGGCTAACCCGTGGGCATGTGGTCCCCATCTTGCGCAAGTTTTCGGTCTTTCACCACGGACCCGCCAGGACAACTTAATTCACATTAATCCATACGGTTCATTATTTATTCATTTTTCACAAAAATCCGGGAGTCCAACCAACAACTGGTTCCTCTCCCCAAATAATTCTTCATAATACCTCTTTTCAATTTTTTTTTAAAATTTCAACTTCCCATTTCAGTTCCAATCAGGTCTTATTTTAACATTTCATCCTTTCTTTCAATTCAAATGCCATCATAGATTTCAACACATAATTTCTCATAATCACATTTCATTTATCAACTTCATGAAATGCCTATGCATAATTAACTCACACATGACCGTATCATTTCAAACAAACGGAATGCACCCATCATATGCATTTACATATATATATATATATATATATATATATATATATAGATATAAGTTAAAATCCATGTTTCCTTTTAAAGCTCAAAATCTTAATGATAAATATATCACGACATAACTCATAATTATCCATAATCATACCCATTCTTAAAACCTCGGTTACATGTCACAAACTCATTTTGGTCGCAATACCTCCAATCTGTATGATACTAGCATCCCAACTCAGGTGTAGCAAGGTAGGTAAATCCACAGCCCAAGGGGATAAAAAATTTGATTAAAAGGTTTAATATTGATGAAAATATCATTTTTAAAAGTATTTGGCCAAAAAAGGGTGGAAAGTGGTTAAAAAAATTTTGACAAACCCTCACTATTTTAATCATAACTTTTTTTACAAAAAGAATTTTCTTGTGAAAGTAGTCTTGTTGGAAAGAGAACTTTTGGGGCTTCGATTTGAGAACAAAAATGACCCCATTCGGAATTTGAATGAGGGAGATACACTAATTTTAAAAATAAAATTTTAACCAGTAAAATAGTGACCGCGGGCTAGACCGCTCGAGCGGTTTATCAGGTGATCTAGCCTGCAGAAGAAGCCGAGAGCATCCCATGAGCGCCCTCTAGACCGCTTGAGCGGTCCCTCAGGCGGTTCTACGCCGAAAATTGAGTTTTGGGTAGATTTTGAAGGCAAAATCGACCCAAACCCAAATTTATGCAAAAATATGGAATGTTAAGTAATTTGAACTTCCTTTTTACACAATAAACTCACTATTTCATAGCTAACCATTACTCAAAACTCCAAATTTTCTTAAAAACTCAACTTAACTCCCACATACACTGGTCAATGTTCGACTTATGCATGAAATCCACTAAATCTTTACTCATAAATCAAAGTATCAACCCAAATCAAATCAAAACATACGAAAAAATCTAAATCCTACCTCAATTTGCTCAAAGCCTTGAGATTCCACCACTTTCTTCCTCCCAGGGTTTTGGTTGCCTCCTTGATTTGCTCCTTGATGCTCAATCTTCCATTTCCTTGACCCAAAGTTTGATTTCCATCTACGGTTACTTCTCTTGTGGATTATAGCTTTTCTCCTCCATTGTTAGCTCTCAATTTAATTCCAAACTTCTCAACTTTTGAGGGAGGAAGGCTAGGGTTTA
>JAUMHN010057246.1:0-27356 GCA_032360265.1 Heliamphora ciliata
CACACACACATATATATATATATATATATATATATATATATATATATATATATATCGAATAGGTAAGCTAAATAGTGATGCGGCTCTAATTGCAATTCAAGGCTCCGTTTATGATTGTGTTAAAATTATCGGTTACACTACACTAAAGCCACCAGTTTCATTTTAGTTTTTAATTCTAATACTTAATTTTGTATTTATATTATTATTATTATCTCTCACACACACACACATATATATATTGTTATGTAATTATTGTTTGTTTGTTTTTTTTAAATGAGACTAGAAAAATATTAGAGTTTTCGTATTTCATTGGAAATGGTAACAATCCAAAATTTAATAGCGCCCTTATTATTTTATTTATTTATTATTATTATTTATTTAATTAATTAATTTAATTATATATATATATATATATACATATATATATATATTTCGAGATATTACACCACAGCTAGGCAGCTCCTTGCAAAAGATGGCAATCGATCGTCATGGTCTGTAGGGAGAACAACGCGTCTAGACCGATGTTGAGAAAGTTATTGTGCCCGATCGAGGAAAAGTCACCCATCCAAGCGAAAAGAGAGTTGTAGGAATGGGCCATAGGGAAGACAAAAGGAATATAGAATATTCAGAACAGTGGGGTCCGGAATAGGGGCCCCCTTTTATAGAGCCAAAATTTGAGGGAACCAAAGAATCTGCTTTGAGGTTCGCACCAAAAAGCTTTCTCTCGGCCGTCCCCTTTTCTCACCATTGTTACCTTCAAAAGTTATGGCCGCCATGCAACGTCACGACCGTGAGCTCCCAAACTCCAGGCAGCTTACTTTGCTTCAAGGAAGTTCATGCCGCCACTTTTAAAACCCACGGCCGTTAGATTATTCCTCACGGGCGCAACTTTTTTTGTGCATAAATTTTGACCGCATGTCCCATATTTCTCAACATGCCTAAACCCTTGTTTGGTTCCTATTAACAACTCGCAACATGAAAATGGATTTATAAGGCAAGATATCAACTCGCAATCTATACGTCATGCATAATTATCATATCCAAGTAGTCAAAAGTGTTTTTCATATAAAAATGAAAGGAGCGACAAGCATTCATGATAGGTAAAACGTAAACCAAAAAGGCACAAAGGCTTCATCTATCACAAGTAATGTCTATGTGCAGTATAGTAAGGTATGTATCGGTAGACACGCAGGCCAAAGTAAACCAAAGGCACGAAGGCCCCATCCGTTGAAATTAATGTGTATGAACAATGAATCAGAGTGTGTCAGAATGTATCAGAATGTATATATTAGTAGGCACACAAGCCCAAATGAAGAATACGCACATAAGCCTCTATGTATAGTAACAAGGAAGAAAAGGATCAACAGTGGGGCAGCAGCATGATGGTCACTCTTGGCGTCTTTTTCCTCCGGACCACACAGCCTCTCTGGGAAGACTCTCCGGATGTTGACCCGGTCTCCTCCGCCTCCTCTAAGCCAATATCTGTTTGTGCAGCGTTGGAAGTCTAGGCTCTTGATGAAGAAGCAATAGTAGCAGAAGCAGAAGTAAAAGACCCCATAAAGGGTGCAATTGGTACAACTTGTAGGACATGACCTTCATAAGTCCTCGGGTCCCTGCCCTGACTGCGCTGAAAGAAGAAACGAACACGTAAAAAAATAGTATGTATAAATAGAACAAAAAGTACATAAAGGAAAAATAGAGTAGAATGGAACGTACCATGGCAGGGGCACCCCGGATAGCAGCAGGAGGCTCCATACCCTGGACATGAAAGGCGCTTTCCCAATGGCGGATGAACACCCTCAGACCAGTAATGAGCTAAAGACACTCCTTGCCCCATTCATAAGGAACCTATCAAGAAAGAGATGCATCAACACAAGCAGTATGACAAATAGTATGACAAGCAGTATAACCAACAGATATCAAAAGCAGTATGGGAAATAGTACAAGGACAAGGGAAGAATGCTATACCTACTCCATGCTAGGAGGAAGGCATAACTCTTGAGCTGTCAGCCGCGACACCTCGATCTAATGGAGATTCTCATCCACAAATGTGTCCACTGTCTAGGACAACTTGGGATAGGCTGCTCCAGTGGGACTAGGGGTAGCTGTAGGAAGAGGACCCCGTGTAGCTACATGAGCCCCTATGGTTGGCATGAGCCTTTCTCGGGCAAAGGCCGCATAATCATGATCCTCAACCTCAAGCAACATAGCAGCATCGGCACCCATCAAAGCATAGATAACCTCAGCTGTGCGAAGGGCGTCAGTCTGGCGCATCCTAGCCGGAGGTGCCCTCAGAACACGAAAGTGATTGTATCTTAAGTACTGGTGAACCACACGCTGACCGAGGTACCACTCTTTGCAGAATAGCCCCTCAAGTAAGACGTAGGGCCGGCTGACCTCATGGCTTCGCATCAAGTCCTCATCGGCCCTCTCCTCCATGCCGACCCAGATGTCTCAGCAAACCTACAAAGCAAGGAAGTTTGTCAGAATGCATTATGTGTGGAAGAAGAGGAATAAAGATAAGAAAGGAACAAAGACATACCCAATTAGCTATCAGTGTGTCTTAGAAATGACA
Organism: Heliamphora ciliata; assembly: GCA_032360265.1. Lineage (NCBI taxonomy): Eukaryota > Viridiplantae > Streptophyta > Magnoliopsida > Ericales > Sarraceniaceae > Heliamphora > Heliamphora ciliata. Next base: position 2,576 of record JAUMHN010057246.1, read on the forward strand.
GTCATCATTCAAGTCCTTCCCGCCAGGTTTTGTGCTCCGGTATTGCTTGGTGAAGGCGTTTGTGGGAGAACGGTGCATCAGATATCTATTATTTTTAGAAAAAATGCTCTTTTCTTTTTAAAACAAGAAAATCCAAGTTATTTGAGGAAATTTTAAGAAAAAAGGAGTCGCCATTTAATTTTTAATAAAAATCAAGAAAAATAAAAAGAAGGCCACAGGGCTTTTGAAAGCGTAACCAAAGAAAAAGAGGGTTCGAGGGCTAAGGTATAAAAAGGGAAGATGCTAGGCATCCTTTTTACCCAACCGTGATGTCGTTCTCTACTTTGTCAATATTAGTTCTTGTTGTAAACTTTCTAAAGGTAACATGTACAGAATAGGGGTTAAAGAGAGTCCATACAAAAGCAAACAAAGAAGCAAAAATCTTAACTATAGTCTTGAGGGTCACGCAACTTGGTTGTCATGTCTAAACATGTCACACGTCTTGTTTGAGCAAAGTAAAGCAAAGTACATGCGTTGAAAAGATAAACAAAGCAAGAATGGCTAAAGGGACATGCAACAGTGTTTCTATCTCTAATCATGCTATATACAGGCTATACAGAAAGAGCAAAAAAGATTCGAACACTATTTTTTAAGCTACTGGACATGAAGAAAACTCACGATCGTGGCAACATATGTAGTGGTCGTGACAAAACTAGTCAACAAACATGCGGCCGTGACAAAAATAGGGTTACCGCGAGGAATTAAGGAGCCGAATGTTGCTGCTGTGATAATCGAAGGGTGCGACTAGGATATTTCTTGAGGTCTAGATAGGTATTCAACATACAAGGCTCGAGAGAGACTCAAATGAATAGGGTGCATAGAAGAGGGAACACAACCCACTTATCAAGGCTGGATTTACTATTCATTAACCCAACATCGATATGAATATCAAAATAGAATGCATCAAAACAGAAGAAAAGATAATAGAAGGCTTTAAAATACAATTTTCATGCTACTAGTCTCAGGTAAAGTGCACGGCCATGGCAACAAAATGTCACAGCTATGATAAACATAAAGAATAAACTTGCGGTCACGAGCAATGGAGATGCTAAAACGCTACGGCCGTGACAACCAAAGGCTGCGGTTAAGGCATTTTTGAGGTTTAAAGAGGTGTCCAACGTGCATAGTCTAAAGAAAACTCAAATGAATAAGATGTATAGGATGGAGACCATGTCCCACTTGATCTAGGCTAGATCTACCATCCTTCTCCCTTACAACAACATTATTTCTAAAAACAGAATATATAGAGCCTTAAAACAGTTAACAGAGAGTTTAAGGCATAGTTTTCATGTCACTAGTCTCACATAAATCTCGCGGCCATAACAATAGAATATTGTGGCCGTGATAAATATGGATTAATGGTTAGGCCAATAGAAAATACATAGTGGACATTACTTCAGGTTCAACAAAACACACAATTGTGAGATTAAATGGTCCCGACCGTCATGTTTTTAAAACCATATAGAGTTTTTTATGTATCTAGTGTCCTAGTGAATGTGAAAACGAATCGAGATTTACTGTTCTAATAAATAGAAGGTTACAGATACACTGCTTAATATAGAAAACTTATATGAGCATGCTTTTGATCAAAATGAATAGCAAACAAGTAAATAACCAATAGAATCCTTAACGTCGACACCCTCGAGAGAGAGAAGATGAGGGTTTAGAAATGTCGTGATTTCCTAAGGTTACCTTGTATATGTATCCACCTCGAATGTCTCATTAGATTTGGGAATCAAATATTACCAAGAAAACCGTGCTCCAATGCCTCACCACTGCAAACAAAGTTACAAACGAGGCTTGGGAATGAATGGGATGAATATTGAAATATCGGGTGGGACTTGAAACCGACAGAGTTTACGTATCCAAGTTCTTTCCTCTCTCTTTTTTGTGGAAATGAACGCCTATTTATAGGAAAGGTGGGAGCCCAAACGTCCTCTAGAATGCTACCACCTATCCTAAAAGGTGTTAAAGTGGAGGTTGCTACCTTTATGCTTTTGCACAGTGCCAGCCGTGTCTTTTATTCGTACTGATAGTGACAGCTGAAACTTTCAAAAGTCACAGCTAGGTTTAGAGTTTTTAGAAAGTGGCAGCCATGAGATTTAAAGGTGGTGGCCTGCTCAAGGATCACAAAAAAGGTTACGACTGTGAGAGTAAGGACATGGCCTGCTCTAGGGTTTTGAAAATGGTAGCGGCTGTGAGGATATGGATGTTACAATCTAGAGGTGTTTGGTGGTTTCTTGGGCTTTGAACAGAATTCTTGACTTTGCTTGCTTAGGAGTATCTTTGAGCACAATTCTAATGTTTTTGTCATTAGAGAGCATTTGAGACGGGTGCCTAAGATTTGGCTTGGTCAAACTGGGGTGTCTACAATTGTCCCTCTTTGACAAAGCTTGCAACAAGTCGTGGTGGAAGTGAACATCAAAGCTCTAGAGACAAACCGTTTGAACAAGTTGCTAATCTCAGCCACAAACAAAACATGTAGAAAAGCATGGTCGAACCCAAAATTCCATCAAGCTTCCTATGTACCGCATTTTGAGGGATCAGATTGGTCATTGTTCATGGGGCAATGCATATGATGCAAACAGGCTAATCATGATACATAGTAGATACGATACGAACCAAATAGGTATAATGCAAACATATAAATATTTATGGTCGCAACACAGACCAGAGAATCACCATAGATCAATTTTAGGTCATGAATGGGATCAAAAAAGGTAAAAGGGGTATTTTAGGGTCGTGCAAGGACCAAGGAGTTACTTTAAGGTCGTGAGGAGGACCGATTATTTTAGGGGCAGTTTTATGTCATGCAAGGACCAAAAAGGTAAAGGGGCAACTTTTAGGTCGTGTGAGGACCGAGGAGTTAGTTTAAGGTCATGAGGAGGACCGAAGGTTAAAGGGGCATTCTTAGGTCATACGAAGGCCGAGGAGTCAGTTTAAGGTCATGAGGAAGACCGATGAGTCAGCTTAAGTCCATGAGGAAGACCAAAGTTTCAAAGGGGTAGCTAGAACTTCGAGAGGGGCTATTGTAAGAGGGTTTTGGATAACCAAATCACAACGAGATCTCCATATACTTGGGAGCTAGCGATAAAGAGATGAGGGCATGAAAATATAGCAGCTGTTACCTTCTAAACGTGGCAGCCTGAACTATTTGCCCTAGGATATTGGCGGTTTAGACATCCAAATATGGCTGTCATGCGAAACCTTTCAAAAAAGGTTATGGCCATTCACGCAAACTGTTTTTCACTCCTTCATCTCTCTCGGTCTCTGATCTCTCTCAATTTCATTATTTCTCTTCCTCGATTCTCTCTCTCGAAGCTTTCTCTCTCGGTGTCTCTCTCTTAGAAACATGTTTTTCCTTTCTCTCTTCTCTCTCTTATACTTTATGGTTGGTGGCTTTGGGTTTACCGACACAGGTGGTGCCGACCGTAACGAAGGTGGCAGTGGTGTTGGAGCCGGCGGTAATGGCAGCGTTGGAGGAGATGGTAGGGCCGTAGGAGGCGATGACGTAGTTGGGGGAGGCAGCGGCGAGGGCGTGGTCACGGGTGGTGCTAGCGATAGTGGTGCAGTGGGTGATGGTGATGAGCCACTAGATGAAGGAAGTGCGCCGGGTATGTCGAAGCATTTCAACCCTGCCACTTATTTCTCGCTTAATCACCACTTGCGGGGGCTAGCTATGAAGCGGTTCACTATCCCGAACATGGTTGTGGAGTGCAAGGTTCTCCTCCGGTGTCGCGAGGATCATCTCTCGGCTAAGAACCTTGAGGTGAACCAAAACTTTGAATCTTTACATGCATTGTGGATGTATTCATTAAAAATCACTTAAACTTGATTATATTGGATAATAGTTGTCATGTTTAGATTGAATTGAATTACCTTTGAACTGATATCTGGACACTTTGGATTCGAGACTTTGAACATGAAAATTGAATTTGAGACTTTGACTTGATTAGGTTAGACATTGACTCGAATTGGAATCGAACTTTGGACTTGGATCGAAATGTACCTTGAATTGTGGACGGGATGAAACTTTGAACTTTGGACTAAAATGAACTTTGGGTTAAAAAATGTACTTTTGGATGAATCTTTAAAACTTTTAACTTGGATGAAAACGAACTTGAATCTTGGATTTGAATTAACCTTGGATTTGGGAGAAACAAACTTTGAACTTGAATCGAACAAATCTTTAAACTTTAGTAAAAAGAGAATCTCAAATTGGACTTTGAACTTCGATTTGAAAAATGGACTTTGAGTTCTAAGTCAGATCACATTTTTGAAAATGGGGCTCGTTTGAATTGAATTTTCAGAATTGGATTGAGTAGAATCTATATTGAGTCGTGGGCTCGGGATGTCTAATCTTTAGAAGTTAGGTGGACTTTAAAATGAAATTGAGAGTTTTGGATGTCAATTTGAAGTTGAATTTTTAAAATTTAAAATTTGAATCGAAATGGATCTTGTTGAATTCGTTGGATTTCATGTTAGGGTGGGTTGGTTTGAGTTGGACTATATTTATGTGGAATTGAATTTTAGGTTGAACTTTCAATTTGGGTTTAGATCTGATTGTTTAAAGATAGAGGTTGTCTTGAAATTGCAGGAAATGAATCATTGGTTTTGAGTTTTGTTGTTGTTTGAAACAATTTTAGTTTTGACGGAGTTTTCAAATTTGAAGTGGATTGAATCACGTTGCCTTCTTTCAAGAATTAAAACAAATCTCAAATTTGGAAAGAAGTTGTATTTTCTAAAAAAAATTTGAAATTGAAATTTTTTTGGAGGAGTTTGGGATCTATTTAGTGGACTCGACGTTTAGATCATTGTTTGTTAGAGAAGAAGAGTTCTGTTTCAGATATCTTTTTGCGTACTTTGATTTTAATTTTGTTATTATTTCTCTTTACTAATTCGTTGTGTTTTCGTTTCAGGCGAAGCTTAATATCAGAGGTTTTGGCGGTTTCTCGGACATATTTGAGTGGTACGCGGCCTTGCCCCTTCGCTGCTAGGAGATCATCGACTAGGCAGGCATTGGTAGATTCATCAAGATGCTGAAGGGGACCAGCAATTACAGGGTCTTGCTCACAGCCCTGACCGAGAGGTGGTGGGACCCCACCAACACCTTTTATTTGCCTACTTTCGAGGTTACTTTAACACCTCTTTATTTTTCTCTCATCATTAGGATTCGGGTGGGCAGCGACTCGATCACATTTGATCCAGACATCAGCCAGAGTCTTGCAGCTCTTACATATTTCCGTGGTCACGTGCCCCATCCATCGACAAGGAGAGCATACAATACACTTGGTTAAAGAAGATATTTTTCCACTTTGTCTGTACAAAGGCCCATCACTTTGAGTGGGTGGCGCGTGCATTCCTTCATTATATGGTCAGGATAGCCTTATTCCCGAACTTAGAGAATAGGGTCAGCCTCCACTACCTTGCTGCTATGACGGCGGTGGACCGAATCGACACATTTAATTGGGGGAACTTGCCTTGGCTACCCTCTATGGATATATGAGCGTTGCCACTTAGACCCCTAACAGGAGCACAAATGGGTATTGGCATATCTTAAAGGTATATCTTTATTCCGTTCTTCGGCTTCCTTTCTCATTTCCATACCTGCATATATGTTTTAACTATACCGATGCTTTCCTTGATCTTCTGTAGCTTTGGGCCTATGAGTTCCTGGGTATGAACCAGCTGGTGAACTCTTGTGATGACCCACCCTCTTGTAATCCCCTGGGCACTCCGATAGGCTAGATGATATCGGGGTACGAAGCCTGGTAGGAAGGACATTGACGATGACCATTACTTTCTAGACACGTTCACTCTTGACTGGGTATGTCCCTATGTTCTTGTTCATTTTCATCTTCTCATTTTCTATATATACTGCTTGTCGACATATTTCCTCATTTTTCAGGTTTTTTGGGGCATCTAGGTTGGTATGAAGGAGCGACACAGGGCCGACTTAATGCAGAATTGTGAGGTTGCCCAGACCCGTGTCTTGCTGCAGGGACCATTCTGCAGAGAGTGGTACCTTAGTGAGCACATCGTTCGATAGTCCTTAGGGTATGACAACTTTCGTATCCCAAAGACACCTCCAACTAGGATGCATTAGATTGACTCCCTTCGTACAACTGAGATTATTCATGCCATGATGGGTATCGATGCTGCTACGCAGATCGAGGATGAGGATCATGACTATATGATCTTTGCCCGAGAGAAGGTCATGCCCGCTATGGGGGCCTGTGCTACTGTGCTGGGTCCTCCGCCTGCTGCCCCAGGTCCTGCCGGAGCTGCCCATACTGAGTTGTTTTGGATGGTGGACACATTCATGGATGGGTAGCTCCATCAGATTCCGATCCCAGAGTTGACGGCCTAGGAGATTCTTCTTTCCCCTGGTGTGGAGCAGGTATAACATCTTTCCCTTTCTTTCTTTACTTTTCATACTGCTTTCCAAATCTAACTGTACTGATGTGGTCTCTTTCTTTGATAGATACCTCGAGATTGGTGCGATCAGTGCCTTCGGCTCATCACCGGCCTGAAAGTGCTGGTTCATCGTTGAGACAACGCTTTCAGAGCCCAGGGTATGAAGCCTCCTGCTCCACGAGATAGCCCTGCCATGGTATGCTCCTCATTCTGCTTTGTTCTGTCTTTTTGATCTTTCCATTTCATATTGTTCATTCTGTTATCTGATATGCCTCTTTCTTCCTTAAGCATAGTCGAGGTTGGGGTCCCAGACTCGTGGAAGTCATGTACCACTGGCTCCCCTAGCTACACCAGTTGTACCTTCCACGAGGGCTTTTTCTTTGCTTTCGCTGCTGCTTCCTCATCCCAGGCTCAAACTTCCAGTGCTGTGCAGACTACCAACAGCTCAAAGGGGGCAGAGGAGACTGGGTCAACATCCGGAGAGTCATCCCAGGGAGGCTGTGTGGTCCAGAGGAAGAGGACCTGACGAGAGTGACTAACCTGCTATTGCTTTACTGCTGATTGCTTCTCTTCTTTTTTTCTTTCACTGTACCTAGAGGCCTACGTGCATGTTCTTGTTTGGACCTGCGCACCCGCCAACATACATTTTGATACTTTATATTGATACACTATACTGATACTTTGCTCTGATTCACTACACAGATACACTACACTGATACACTGAACAAGTACACTATATTGATACACTCTCTGCGATGGGTGAGGCCTTTGTGCCTTTGTCTTACTTTCGGCCTGTGTGCCTCGATACACGCCTTAACATATATACACATTACTTGTTACTTATGATGGATAGGTCCTTTGTGCCATCAGTTTACACTTTTGATTATCATAGATGTATGTGATTCCTCATTTTTTGTTATGAAAATTGTTCTTGACCACTTAGACCTCTATTATGTATGATGTACGACTTGTGAGTTGAGAATCTACCCTATGTTTCAATTTTTATGCTGCGAGTTTCTTACAGGTTCTTAACGACATTTTGGAGCATGTTGGCAAAATGGGGTAGGTTGGTAAAATTGTTGCACAAAAAAGTTGCGGCCGTGAGAAATGAAATCGCGGCCGTTGGTTTAGAAAGTTGCGGACTGCACTTTTATGAAGAAAAGTTGGCGGCCTGGAATTTTGGAAATCACGGCTGTGAGGATTAGGGATAGCCATGACTTTTGAAGATAACGACCATGAGAAAAAGATGGCAGTCGTGGTAAAGCTTTTTGGCGCGGAACTCATAGCAGATCCTGTGGTTCCCTCCATTTTAGCTCTATAAAAAGGGGCAACTGGTCCAGACCCCATTATTTTGGATATCATGCATTTTCCTTGCCTTCTCCATGGCTCACTCCTACAACAACTCTCTTTTGGCTTGGATGGGTGACTTTTCCCTAGTTGAGCGCAAGAACTTTCTCAACATTAGTCTAGATGTACTGTTCTCCTTAAGTACCATGTGGACCGATTGGCATTTCTTGCGAGAGGTAGCCCAACTATGGGACCCTGGCGTGCATGTGTTCTAATTTGGGCAGGAAGAGTTGTGTCCAACAGTGGAGGACTTTTCTACCATTCTTGAGATTTTGGCTCGAGAGGAGGTTATAGTTTCTATTCCTTTCTTCAGTCCCAGGGATTAGTTGATGTAGCTTTATGGTTATTCCATACATGAGGCTTCTCTTATTACACATGATGAGTCCCTTGACATAACACGGATCATAGACTACTTCTGACCTCGAGGTTCTCTTGGTGATTTCTCTTTTCAGCTCCAGCATCGCTACGCTCTTTGTATCTGTCTTCTGGCTTGTTTCCACTTGGGACCTTCAGACGGGCGAGCTAGTTCTTCTTTGGTGGACGTGGCATATCAGATCCACGAGGGCCGGGACCTTGTTCCGTTGGTTCTTTTTGAGACGCTTCTTGGCCTTGATGCAGTCCATACCGAGGGTGCCACTTATTTTGCTGGTAGTGCTCTTATGCTACCGGTGGTTCACTCAGCTCTCTTTTTCAGTTCTTCTCTCGATTTTTCTGCTTAGCTCTTCTTTTTTCATTTTTTTCTCAATTTTCCCGCTCATCTCTCCCTTTTCTATTTTTCTCTCAGGTTTTTCCACTCAACTCTCCCCTCCTTTTTTTTGTTTCTCTCAAGTTTGGCTAATGGAGAAACTGAACTTGTTGGAGAAGCTTGTATCTGATAGCTACAATCTGAAGTCATTCATCCACCGTCAGGTATATCGCCTTTACTCGACTGAAGTCACTTGGAAGGACTATCTGAGCTTTCTGACCGGAGAGAATATCTCTTGGCTATGCCTCTGGCTGAAGATAACTCTCATGACTACTGTCACTATTGTTCACTCGGGGGTTCTATTGGTCGTCTTGAAGATGGCCACTTTCTATCATCCATACCGCATTCTTCGTCCGTTCGGGTATTCTCAGGTCAGACCCGATACTTCCGTCAGTCATCTGTAAGGTCCACACATCGAGCCCCTTTCTTGGGTCAGTATTAGCGGGCTTGGTCTTCTTGACTAAGGATGCTGGTTAGCAGAGAGTTTAACAGTAGACTTTCTGAGAATTACATGGCTTGGCTTGGGACAGAGTTGGGGTGTAATGCAAGACAGGGAGGAGATGCAAAGAGGAGAAGGACTTGACTCTACTTCATTGTATTTCGGTACTCTATTTACTTGTTTTTAGCTTTTTAGGACGAGGACTTGCGAGCCTCCCTTATTTTGGAATTAAAACTGAGTTAGTAAAAACTCTTAATGAAGGTTTTTCAACTTTTAGTTCTAGTGATCTTCAAAACTGCTCTTGTAGATTTTCGCTTTTGCAATATAACCAATTTTTTAGAAAACTTAAAGTAAGTTTTTATGTTGATCAACTACTTGGACAAGGTTACAAAAGAGGAATGTCAAACCAAAGTTTGGGCCGAACTTCTAATAAAAGCTGTCTACGTGTCCTGAAGAAAGGGAATCAGGCCATAATGTAGTTCGAGGCTTGGATTACACTCGAGTATTGTCGTTCTCTTTTTGTAGGTTTTCTCTCAAGGATAGAACTTTTTAAGCTAGTCTGAGTTGATTGGTGTAGAGAAGACATTCACGTCCAGATCCATAAGGATAGCAACGCCTCCAGACATCAAAGTCTCGATATGATAAGGTCCGATCCAATTAGGTTTAAATTTGCCCCTTGGATTGAAGACCAAAGCTTTGATCTCATTGAGGACCAAGTCACCTTTCTTCAAGTTCTGAGACTTAATCTTTTCATTGAATGCCCGAGCTATCCTCCTCTGATACCCTTAGATGTGAAACAACGCCCTTAGTCTTATTTCATTAAATAGGAGCAATTCTTCGAATCTGTCTCTCTGCCACTCTGTTTTGGGAATACTGCTTTTTGCCATTATCCACGGAGATGGAACTTCCAACTCTATGGGTAGGAATGCTTCCATTACATAAACCAACGTATACGATGTTGCTCTAATGGAGGTCCTGATCAATGTTCGGTACTCCCAAAGCGCAAATAAAAACTTTTTCGGCCAATCTTTACTTCCATCTATTATTTTTTGCAGAATCTTCTTCACATTCTTGTTAGCGATTTCCATAGCTCGATTGGTTTGTAGTCTATACGGGGAAGACTTATGGCTGACAATTCGATACTCCTCCAAAAGATCTAAAACTTCTCCTTGGAAATAGGAATCATTGTCAAAAATAATCTCGTGTAGAACCCCATATCGACAGATAACATTTTCCTTGATGAACTTGGCTACTTGAGAGGCCATCAAAACAGAGTAGGAGGTAGCCTTAACCTACTTTGTGAAATAGTCGATTCCTACAAGGATAAATTCTTGTCCATTCGAACCCTTAGGTGGGATCTTTCTTATCACGTCAATTCCCCAAACTGAGAATGGCAAAGGTGACATCATGTTATAAAGCTGAGATGGTGGCACATGCATGAGGTTTGCATAGACTTGGGGCATTTTTGGCATTTTTGAACGAACTGGTGACAGTCTGTCTCCATCGTCATCCAAATGTATCCTTGGTGCAGAATCTTCTTGGCTAGCATAATTCCATTCATGTGAGGCCCGCAAACTCCTCTGTGAACCTCTCTCATCAATTCGTGTCCTTCTTTCGTATTAACACAAAGCATATTAACCCCTAGATATCCCCTCTTGTACAGTTTTTCCCCACAGATCACGAACTGTGCAGCAAGCCTCTTGATTGCTCTTTGATCCTTCTTACTGGCTAAACTAGGATACTCTCTTTTCTCAATAAAGTTCCAAATATCGTGGTACTAGCGTAATCTATTAATGATTTCTTAGGTAGCGACGATATTGCCAACTGCAGGTGTATCTCTTTGTTGAATCTCCAAGAGTCTCATCCTTACTCCGGGCGGTATGTCTAGCATTGAGGCCAGAGTAGCCAAGACATCGGCAAACTTGTTTTGTAATCTCGGGACGTGGGTGAATACCACACTTTTAAAGTAGGGGATCATTATTTTGAGCTCTTGATGATACTGGATCAACCTCTCTTCTTTGACCTTCCATTCTCCTTTTACCTGGGAGGCGACCAAAGTTGAATCCCCTATAACTTCCAACTTCCTTGCCCCTAGTTCTAAGACTTCTTCCAATCTGGTTAGACAAGCTCTGTACTCGGCCTGACTGTTAGTAACCTCAAAACTCAACTTATAAGCAAACGGGATGTGGGAATCATCAGGGGTGATTAGAAGTATTCCTATACCATATCCGTATTGGTTTAAAGCTCCATCAAAGTACATGGTCCACAGATCCCTCTTTGTTTTCAACACTTGCTCATCGAGAAACTCGAACTCGGGTTCTTCTTCTCCTTCAATAGGATGGATGGCAAAAAATTTTGCAATGGCTCTCCGTTTCACTGACTTCCTTATGACACACTGTAGGTCATACTTAGCTAGCATCAGCAGCCAACAAATCAATTTCCCCGTTAATGTCGGCTTCTCGAAGAGGTACTTGAGCGGGTCCATTCTTGAGATTAGAACAACTCGGTAAGCTAACACGTAATGGCATAACTTTCTCGATGCCCAAACTAGCCCCATCAAGTCTTTTCTAAAGGCGTATACCGACATTCCCAATCATCCATCTTCTTGCTTAAGTAGTAGATAACTCTTTCCATCTTAGCTTCATCTTCTTGAGTGAGCATACACCTCATTGCTGAATCAGTCACTGATAGATACAGTATCAAAGGATTACTGGGTTCTGGCGGTGACAGTACCAGAGGGTTTTGTAGATACCGTCGTATGGCATCAAAAGCATCTTGACACTGCTCTTCCCACTAAAACTTGGTCCCTTTTTTTAAAAGTTGGAATAGAGGTTCGCAGGTAGGGGTCAATTTGGCAATGAACCGACTGATGAACTGAACCTTTCCCATAAAGATCCTTACATCCTTCTTTATTCTTGAGGGAGGCATTTCGAGGATAGGCTTGTTCTTTGATGGATCCACTTCTATGCCTCGTTGTGTAATCATAAATCCTACCATTTTTCATGTTGTAACTCCAAAAGCACACTTCTGTGGGTTCAAGCGCATCCTGTACTTCCACATTTACTTGAATCTTCTCAATACAATAGCGTGCCCTTCTCCAGTCTTGGAGTTCACAATCATGTCATCCACATACACTTCCACGATCATGTCGTGCATCAACGTAGTTGCTGCCCTTTGGTAGGTTGGTCTCACATTTTTTAGCCTAAACCTCATGACCTGATAACAATAGGTACCCCAAGGTGTCGTGAAGGTAGTTCTTTCTTGGTCTTCTGGCACCATTAAAATCTGGTTATACCATGAGAATCCATCCATAAAAGCCAAAAGCGTATTCCTGGTGGTGCTATCTACCAGCCCATCTATATTAGGAAGAGGGAAGTCATCCTTAGGACTAGCCATGTTGAGATCTCTGAAGTTGACAAACACTCAGAGACTTCTGTCTTTCTTTGGCACCTGGATGATGTTGGCAACCCACTTTGAGTACTCTGTGAACATAAGAAATTCGGCGTCTATCTGTTTGGTGACTTCTTCCTTAATCATTAAAGCCTAATCTGGCCTGATTCTTCTGAGCTTCTGTTTGACATGTTTGGCATCGGGGTAACGAGGGATTTAGTGTTGCACAATGTCGGGATCTATACCGAGCATATCATCATAGGACCAGACGAAAACATCTTTAAATTCTTTTAATAAAAAGGTTAATTGTTCACGTTCCACCGAAGAGAGTGTAGAACCTGTTGGAGGCAAAACTGCCACGATAATTGTTTTTGTAAACGATTTTTGATAAAAAATAATTGGACGGGAAATTGCCGAAATGGGCTCCAGATAAAACTTTTGATGTTGAACGATAAATATAAAACCCGTGCAATCACAGTTAATTTTAGAAGAATACCTTTTTTCAGTCGATTCTCCAACTACAATTTTGATTCCGAGTTGAAACTCCCGTCAGACCTTCTACTGTATTCCCTTATGTGCTTCCTGAACGTAGCATGAGCTACGATCCTTCGAGAACTCATACTAGCAGAATCTGGTCAGTTTTAGTCTTGAAGACAAGTTATGAATATGGTTCAGCCTACCCGTATATTTATAGGGTTACATCAGGGACCTATGGAGTAATTATGATAAAGACTTCTAGTATAACATAGATACGTATACATCAGTTTTTGCAATTAAGCAAACCTCACGGTGGTATTTGTAATTATGAAAACCTTGCAGCGGTTTCTGTAATTTTTTATAAAACACTAAATTAAAGTTCACACACTAAAGAACTGTAACAGCACTCTAAGCCATAATTTCAAGGCCATCTTGTATTGAGCTCCTGTTAATAAATGATTAACTCGTCTCCCTACTTTAAAATTCTCAATACCCGTCAATTAAATTTAATTACTGACAATTTAATTTAATCAATATTTTTAAATTCCTTAAACCCTTTCGCTTAACTTATCTGACCACCGGATAATCAAATCCACCGGCAGGGTTTGGCCTGGTCAAAACTTATAAGCCTCCTTAAAAGGGTATCGTCAATCCCAATCATTCGAGACATGGATTCCGTCAATAATTAATATTCACCATATAAATAATATCGCTATCTAACTCACCAGGAATATAGATCCATATAAGATCGCACCTTTTAATGAATCAAAATAGCGAATATTAAATATACGCAAATCAATAATTATTTTAGGATTAAGAGTATAAGCACCATTTATAATAACCTTATGGTGTGAATTAATTTATATAGTAAGTATAAAATTAATTATCCCGAATGTCCCGTTCAATACACACAAAGTGTACTAGCACAGAGAGTTAGAATAGTAGACGACGCTATTATCTGTTCCTCGTAATCAAGACAGGACTACTAAATTATGAGCTACAGTCGTACCGATGGTATGTTTATTTCTTTCTAAACTATGAACATAAAAATTATATTATGCAAAAACCTAAAATCTAATTTTCTGTGTGCAAGCCGTACTTTACACATTAGATTAAATACTGTACAGAATAAAGGATATCCATGCATAATATTAAAGAAATAATATTACATACATTACTCATTAAGATTCTCATAAAATAAAAAAATTAATTTTATTAATTGAATATTAAAAATATAGTTTTCAGTATACCAACCCTAACAATCTCCCACTTATACTGCCATACATCTGACTCCCATGCCCTCTACATGATTATCAAAAGTATTAGCCAGTAAGCTCTTTGTAAAATGATCTGTAAGGTTGTCTCCTGATGTAAGCTCTTTGTCTGACTGGAAATCTGAGTCTGTGTACTCTAATGGTACTAGACTGTCTGCCTGGTAAACTAACATATAATCCCTTGTCTTTTTCAGGTACTTGATTATATATTCTTTATCACTGTCTAATGTTCCTACTATGGGTTAGACTGATATCTACTAACCATGCCAACAGTAAAGCAGATGCCGGGTTTAGTGCAAAGCATAACATACATAAGCCTTCCTACTAACGAAGCATAAGGAATCGCCTTTATATTCTCTATCTCATAAGGTGTCTTAGGACACTGATCCTTGGATAGAGTGATTCCATGTCTAAAAGAGAGAAACCTTTTCTTGGAATCCTGCATGCTAAAACGAGCATGGATATTATCGATATACTTTGCTTGTAATAAGCCCCTAACATCCTTTATTTCTGATCTTGCATAAGCTTGATCCTAAAGATGTGACTGGTTTCTCCCAAGTCCTTCATATCGAACTGCCCAAATAACGATGATATCCATACTTTTACCATAGATAATGCCCCCACAACTTTTTCGATGAGCAAGATATCATCTACATAAAATACTAAAAAGATCACCACGCTTCTGTCACGCTTCTTGTACACACAGGACTCATCTGGACTCTGATCAAAACTATAGGACTTTATGGCTTGATAAAATCGAGTATTCCAAGACCTTGATGCCTGCTTAAGTCTATAAATGGATCTCTTAAACTTGCACAACATGTACTCTTGGTCCTTAGCAGTGAATCCATCTGGTTGTACCATATAGATACACTCAACAAGACTTCCATTAAGAAAAGCTGTCTTGACATCCATTTGCCAAATTTTATAATTGAAATGAGAAGTAATGGATAAGAGAATCCAGATAGACTTAAGCATGGCTACTGGTAAAAAGGTTTCCTCATAATCGAACCCTTCTTTCTGAGTGAACCCTTAACCAACAAGGATAGCTTTGAAAGTTTCAACCATCCCGTCTGCTCCTCTCTTCCTCTTGTAGATCCACTTGCGTCCAATACGTTTTATCCATTCGGGTGGTTCTATAAGTTCCCAGACCTAATTGGAATATATAGATTCCATCTCAAAATTCATATCCTTTTGCCAAAGATCTACATCTTTGTTCTGAAGTGCTTCATTGTAGTTATAGGGCTCAGTATCTAGTTCCGCTGGGATGTTGTCAAACGACTCTCTCAAGAACATATACCGATCAGGTTGATGAACAACCCTCCCACTACGACGAAGCACTACCTGTGTCTGTGTACTAGCAGTAACAGGCTGTGCAAAATCTAAACCCTGTGCATCAGCACCCTATTCTTGATTTGCACCTGTCCCGATAATCCTCCCACTACGACGAGGTAATGGGATATCGGTGACTTGTTGTTCCTTTTCCATTATACTGATATTTTCTCTTAGTTCTTCTAGAATAATTTTTCTATTGGGCCTGTGATCCATAATATAATCCTCTTCCAAGAATCAGGCATTGGTGCTAATAATGACCTTTTGATCCTTATGATTATAAAATAGACCACCCTTTAATCCCTTGAGATACCCCACAAAGAAACATTCTGTCATCGGTTTTAACTTACCCGCGTTCCCTTTCAGCACATGTGCTGGATACCCCTAAATTCGAATGTGTTTCAGACTAGGCTTACGCCCAGTCCACAATTCTGTGGGAGTAGAAGATACTGACTTAGAAGGTACCAAGTTCAGAATGTTAGCCGTCGTCTCTAATGCAAGTCCCAAAATGAATTAGGTAAACCTGAATAATTCATCATGGACCTTACCATCTCCATAAGAGTCCTATTCCTTCTTTTTTCTACACCATTCTGTTGCGGAGTGCCCGATGCAGTTAACTAGGATACAATCCCTTCTGATGACAGGTAGTCCCTAAACTCTCCAAAGAGATACCCCCACCGCAGTCGAATCATAGTGATTTGATACTTTTACCCAGAGGCTTCTCCGCCTCCGCCTTAAATTCTTTGAATTTTTCAAAGCATTTAGACTTACGGTGCATCAAGTAAATGTATCCATACCTTGAGTAGTCATCAATTGAACTGACGAAGTACTCAGAGCCACCTCTAGCCCAGATTGTCATAAGATCACATACATCAGAATGAACCAGTTCCAACGGTTCTTTAGCTCTATAGACTTTGGCTGAAAAGGGTGTCTTGGTCATCTTTCCCTCTAAGTAAGATTCACAGATTAGAAGTGCAACGACTTCTAATGAACTCAAAGGTCCATCTTCTACCAGTCTATTTATCCTTTTTAGAATAATATGACCCAAGCATAAGTGCTAAAAAAATATTTGCTACATTCAAAAAGGAAACTTTTTCTTATATGATAAATTAGATGTGTTATTCATTTCAGCTAGTTGCTGTGTAGGAGAGATAGGAGATACGACATACAGATCATCCATCAATGTACCAGAACAAATAAAATTTTTATTTTTCTTCACAACCACAAAGTCATCAAAATGAACAGAATATTTGTTCTTTATTAAACTCGGGACTGAAATTAAATTTCTTCCAATCGAAGGTGCATAAAGACAATCTTTTAGAAGTAATATCCTATCTCTACTAAAGCTGAGAGTAACATCTCCTACTGCAACTGCTGCCACCCTTGTATTATTGCCCATATGTAGGTATATTTCCCCATCACTAAGCTGTCTGGTTTCCTAGAACCCCTGCAAAGAATTACAGACATGATTAGCGGCTCCCGTATCTACACACTAAGTACCGGTAGATAACACCGCTAAACATGTTTCAACAACCAGTGAACAGAAATTACATGCTTTGTTCTGCTTATTGAGAAAAATTGGACACTGCTTTTTTTAATGCCCAAACTAGTTAGCATTTGCCTCTCGGCTTCTTCACACAGCCTTTGGTCCCTTAATTTCTTTTGGACCTGTGCCTCCTTGTGTTTGAACCTTTTTCTTCTTCTTGCTTTTTGGCTTAGAGGAAGAACCTTTTTCAGCCACATACACAGAACCTGGCTTCCTAAGAACACCCTCGGCTGCTTGAAGTTCCTTAAGAAGTTCTGCTAGTGAAAAGATGAGCTTTTTCATGGTATAGTTCAAGCAGAACTGCTTAAAACTTTCAGGCAGTGACTAGAGTATGATATCGACTTAGGTTTTTCTGTCAATTTTAGCTCCTAGGAACTCCAGTTCATTTAGAAGACTGATCATCTTCAGAACATGATCCCTAACTAGGGTGCCTTCAGCCATATTTGCATTCATTAGAGATTTCATGGCCACCTGCCTAGCAGCACGATTTTGATCCCCAGACATTTCTTTGAAGTTCATAATTATATTATAGGCACTGGACATAGATTGATGCTGATGCTGCAAAACATTTGACATTGAAGCCAAAATGTAACAGCGAGCCGTCTGATTAGCTTTCTACCACTTCTGATGGGTTTGGGTTTCTTGTTTGGTTGCCCTCTCATCAGGTACAGGTGGACATATCTTAGTTAATACAAATTTGTAATCCTCAACAATTAAGACAATGTCCAAATTCCTTTTTTAGTCAACATAGTTTGGTCCTATAAGTTTGTTTTTTTTTTATTATTGAAGCGAGTGGATTGAAAGCCGTTTTATTCCTGAGAATCACATAATTAAAAATAACCGTTAATTATGATGAGAAAAACTTTGAATTTATTTTAACTTGGTTCCCTCTACTATTTTAAAATTAATTCGCCTACAGCCTAATTCCCCTTGAATAGCATGCCTCAATTGGAGGACGTTTACTATTCATCGTTTGTCCAGAGAGTCCAATTTCTTTTAATTCTACTACCTAGGCAACTGAACCTGTCAAGTAAAATTAAATAGTTGACATAGTTTCGATCCAGTATATAATAGCAATGACTCAGATAGAGATGATACTATTATATACAGTTAAGTGTTAACCATCACTTAATCCCGAATCAATCGCTTTGCAATGAACCCTTCAGATGAAGAAGTGATCCACACTAGCAATTATTCAAAATTATCTTTAAAGGAGTTTTGTACTAGCGAATTAATTGCTAGTGTGGATCACTTACAAACTGGTGATGAAGACTGCGAGATTTATCTGTGAATAAATTTTCTCTCTCACTTAGATTTTTAAAATAATTTTGAGGTTTATAAAAATTCGTTTAATTAAAATAAATTTATTAATTTCGAAAACCGCACGATCTGAAAAAATCAAACATCTTTTCGTATACACGATTCCAAAGATTCAGATTTATCAAATCATCGTTTCGTGTTTTAATGCGTAACAAATAAAATTCGATAAATGCACAATTTTTTCTTCAGCTTTTCAGCTAAGGTAGTGATTAAAGACATTTATTTATTTTATTTTTCGTTCCACATTTTTCGAAAAATAACAATTTATTTAGATTAAATATTTTTTTATTTAATTAATTCAAAATTCAGAATTAATTTCTATGTTTTTCCAATATATCCGATTTATAAAAAATCATCTTAAACGTGATATTTTGTAAAAAATAAAATATTTAAATTTTTTCCATTTAATTAAAAAGTTTAATTAAAAAAACTTAATTGTATTTTTCATTACAAAATATTTAATTAAAACTGAATTTTTTGAATTAATTAAATTAACAAGAAAATATAAAACAAATATACATATTCCATGCAGTTCATAAGAATATAAGTGCAAGATATGTATATATTCCGATTTTATGATCAAAGCGCAACACTGAAGCGTTTCAGTCTCCTGTTGAAGATAAGCTGTGGCAATCCTTGTTCTTGTCAGTTTCTTGTATCCTGATTCCATCAGGATTTTTTGATACACAGTAATATATTAGTATATCATATCATGATCTTCAAATATATCAAAACACGATCAACATAGCCCCTGACAACCCAAACCACCATCGGCTACAAGCCACCGCCGGCGCCACCCCAAGTCGTCGGCTTCAGGCGGCTTTTTCTGCGACCTCAGTGCTCTATTTTCAACACTTTTTATACTAAAAATAGCTCTCGAAAAGTAGTATTTTTTTTATAAAAAAGAAAATCTAAAAACTATTCAAAAAACTGTCGAAAAATACCCCCGAAAGACGCCGCCGCTACTGCCTACGCCGCCGCCCCTAACAACCGCCAGTTGTGCTTTTTTCGGTGGTGTTTTTGCTCCCATTTTTTTTGAAAAAATTGTTCAAATATCCAGCAAACTGATGCTTTCAAGAACGCTTCAAATACAATCCTGAAAACCCCTGAATAGGTCTCCCTATAGCGCCGCCCGCTGTCGCCGTTTGTTGCCCGGTTTTGCACTATTTTTTATGCTATTTTTTCCCACTTTTTGGACTATTTTTTCAGTGGTATTTTACTGCTATTGTTATGCCAAAAAAATCTGTTTGAAACCAGTCTTTAAAACATTGAAGAAACTATTGAAAAATAGCCCCGAACCGCCACCGTTGGTGCCACTGGTAGGTTATTTTTTTAATCTAGTTCTTTTTTTGTGTTTTTTTGCTACAGTTTTTAATATTATTTTTAAGCTTAAAATTTGTAGAAAAATTTGCTTGAAAATAAGTCAAAAAATTATAAAAAAAACCACTGCGATGCGTATCCCATAACCGTGACATCCCGTTCCCCATGCATGTCAGAACATATGTAACTATAAAAAAGTGACATGTTCTAGCCGAATGTTAAAAAATACATAAAATAACTACTACATCATTAACGGTTCAGAGATTGTTCAAAATACTTAATAAGTACAATCTTCTAGAAAACTTAACAAAAGTTACATTATGTCCGTGGAAAACTAAACAAAAGATCAAAAGTAAATATCTTACGTCTTCAAACTGCGTCATTGGGATTAACCTGCTCTTGTCACTCTCCCTCTTCTTCAAAGTCTCATTCCTCAATGAACGTGACTTCCTCGACCTGTTCATCTTCTTCACCTATGGCACGAATGCCATTAGCCGGAGCCTAGAAGAAAATTCCTAAATCGTCTAATAAAATCACGATAAGATATTCTACAATATATATCGTATAATACCCAATGCAAATTTAAGGGGTAGAGAGATAGACAATTTATCATTTTCAACAGGGCAAGCACATATAATAACAGTTGTGCGGGTGCGTGATGCGGATGAATGCAATGTAATTTCCCAACCCAAGGTACTTCCAGGACAATATCATGAATTCCACGCCGAGAATTACAGAATAGACTTGATGGCTCTTGATCACTGAACCTATCCTCACCTTATTGCGAATAGTAAATGTATTGCTGAGCTTTATACCACAGATGTTTTACTCAATGGCAACGACGTAAGGACCGACCTTTATCCAATTTTACCCATTCTTATTTCAGGTCAACCATTTCCACCTTAAGAACAAGGATACTCAATAAGTGTCAACCCAAAGTCTAATTAAAGCTAGTAACGAATGCATGGTGCCTATACCTTCGATTTATAACAAAAACCTCCAATTTCATTTTCAAACATGACAACCAGGGACGCCCTAAACCCATAACCACTAAATAATGATTTTCATGTCACCCAAACCAATTTGAAAGATACGAAGGGACTCCAATAACCTAAGATGAAATGAAGAATTGCCCATGACGTACAATATGCCTGTCGTGTATAATTAATCATTGCATGGTATATTAACATGACATGGTACATGGTATAACTTGCTAAAGCATTAAGTTCAAACATGCGAAACATAATCATAATTTAGGCGACATAGAATCGGACTATTGGCATGAGTTCATTCCATCAAAAGCATAATTTTCATACACTAATTACTCACAAAATTCACATAAGATTTACATACTCAAGTCTCATAAGTAACACACTGTTCGAACACTTAGTCAATTTTAGGTACAAGCTCAATTGCTAGTTTTAAAGTTACAATAGCATTTTGAAGTACTTAGATATTGATTTAATTTCTAAAATTTTAACACCAAATAGATAAAAATATTTCCTATAACTTTTGAATTTATCACCAAGTTCAGTTCCTAAAGTAAAAAGATCATTTATTTTATTTTAGTAAAAACGCTTTAGCATTTTACAGAGAAAATTATGGAAATTGGGCCTCTGTTGGCCATGGTTTTGGGGTATCAATTTAAGCGTTATGGTTCTAATTTTTGGTGAGGTTCTATTCTATGGTGTTCCCTACAGGTTTCATGTTTTGTGCTAAGGCAAGTTATTTAGAAAAAGTTTCAGATTTTGGCTAATTTATAAAAATGGTTCAATCAGCCTAAAAAAGGTCTGCAGAATGTGATTTTAACAGAGAATGCTCAAAACCTTGACGGTATCTTCCAAGGGTATTTTGGGCTGATTTGTTCTTTGTAACTAGTTTAATAGGTTAACTACATTTCTCATGTTTACCACTTTTAGATTTGACCTCTAAAAAGTTAGGTTTTAGGTCTCACAAAAATGTGTGACAGAGAGGTCTGTCAGTCACTGAACCTCAATAATGAATTTGGGAGAGGTTTTGACCTATCAAGACTTCATAGTTTTAGATCACTTTTGGTGGCTAGAAAGATAAATATGTCCTCTACATGTTTTTTGTTTTGACCTAAACTCGGTTCTCACTAACTTAGGGTTTTTAGGTTTGCAACTCAGAGTGGTCAAGATCTGACACTCTTTGAAAAAAATAAAATATCTAGAGTTGTACTCAATGAAATCACTTCAAACTAATTTGCTATGAAAAAGAACTCAGAAAGCTAAATGTGGACACAAAACTCACTTTAAAACCATTTTGCTACATTTAGTTATGGTGCTTTAAAGTTGGTGGCGGAAAATAGGTAAGCTCAGAAAATCAGGTAACCTGGGAATTTTGTTGCTTAGCCTGTATTGTATGCATTCTTGATGTGTTTTCTTTGCATGCATGTCTTAAACTCATATAAATCAAAATTCCAAAACATGTTTAAGCCATAAAATGTGAAAACATATACAGGCAAGCACATACAAAGCACCATCTTGCCCTAGCAAGCACATACATACACATTCTACGTTTCTTTTTCTTAGGGTTTGTTATAGAGATGGATTGAGGGGTATCTTGAGAGAAAATATCAGAAGGTTTAAGAGAGTTGTTTACCTCTTTTGATACTCAAAAAGTTTGAAAAAAAAGTGGACTTTGCTTTAATGATTCATCCTTGGTTCCTCTTAACTCCTAATTCCTTCCTTCTTCCTTCTTCTCTCCTTCTTTCTTTCTAAACACTTAGAGATTTTTGGGTAGCCCTCTCTCTCACCTCTCAGCCAAAATACATGAAGGAAAGTGAAGGCTAAGGTCTTGTTTTTATATAAAAAAATGTTATGAAGTGTAATTATTACTTAAATTTGAAATTTAAATTTTCTTGGACCATCATCGGTTGCATGGAAGGTGGGATTAATGGAGGCTTACAAAAATTAGATTTTGGGGTAGGGGATTTTGGCCATTCAGTGTTTGGGAGACTAAAAAGCTGATTTGGTAGTTAATTTGGATTTTAATTTGTATTTTGGTGCATTTTTGTGAATATATATGCATAAAATATTAATTTTATGTACCCTTTTGGTATCTAACCCTACTAAAACCTATTTTATTATTGTATCTATAATTAATTTAGACTTTTCATAATTTATCATAATTTTGATAGCATTTAATTAAATAAGTATAGACTTTTAAGCTAAATTAAGCTAATTTGACTAGAATTGGCTTTTTGACTTATTTATTAGGTAGAGATTTTAAATAATTATTTGTTTACTTTGATTGACCTATATTATTATATTAGTATGTATATTACTTATATAAAAAGTATTGGGTCAAAATAATACTTAATATATACATTTTTTCTCATTTTTAAACTTAAAAAAGCAAAAAGTAGCTTTTTGGGCACATTCTCCTAAGTGGCCAGCCATGCAAGGGCAATTTGGTCATTTTTGTTGTTATTTTATATTTTATTAATTAATTGTATATAAATATATAATTTTGGGTATCCATGTGCTAAATTTTATATTTTTAGGACTTTTTGCTGTACTATGGGTAAAATAGTCATTTTACCTTAATTATGGAAATTTTTTTTGATTTTTAGTTTAATATTTTATGTTATTTACGCAATTTAAGATATTTTGAGACTTTTCTAACTGTTAGGGTTTTGCCCATGAGTATTTGGCCTTTTTAGGATTTTCGGTCCAAATTAGAGTTTCGAGTTGAGCTAGGGTTTTCCATTGTTCATGTGGCGATCTAAGTTCTCATTGTCTATCCATCGCTAATACTAGGGTTTGGGATAGATCACTCCATGGGTATCTGTAGGCCGGGCTATTACAACTAGGGTTCAGGCCAGATTATTACAGTTTAGGTCGTTACTACTAGGGTTCGAAATGGGATGTTTCAATCTACCCCCCTTAAATAAATTTCATCCTCGAAATTTCATGCGAGAGGTTGTAGATGGTTATTCGCACCTCCTCTCTTCAAAGTTGTTATCCTTGTTTACTTGAGTCGTTCTTTATTGAGAATGTGGACAAGATCGGGTTTATACGCTCAATATTTTGGAGAAAACGGTTGCTTAATCTTACTAATTTCTTAAATTGATCACTACGAAATTTTCAATGATCATACAGCATACTTGTGACGCATGAATTGTTTGACTAGTGCTAACATATAAGCCTTTGTTCTTCGAGCGTATCTTTTCTCGAGATAATGCAACAAGTCTAATTAACGTATATTTTAGAGTTTGCCAATTCGGGCGTACCTCCAATCATCAACGAATACTCCTTTTTCTCCTGGGAAGGCGAGCTTTCTATCCATCGAATCTCTTGTCTGCCGAGTTGTATCATCCTTCCTGAACTGCTTGTCCCCTTTTTACGAATATTACAGTTTCTTCCTCTTGGTAGTGGGCATTCTTGTTGGAGAGGGAGCTGTGGACCGGAAAAAAAATTAATTTTTGAATCGACATCGTGACAGTAAAAAACGTCATATGCGATTTTCATGAAAAACGAAAACTATAATGATTTTAATAGTTTAATACCTCTATGAAACTTGTCGATAAGTTTCTAAAAATCCCAAATACGTTGAAGACGACCTTGCAACCTTCTCACGTATGACCTAGATGCACTACGACGATCACGATGTGTGGGCACCGATTCCGATCGAAGTGTTCTTCTTACCTTGGTTTTTTCTCACACAATAATCTCCAACAAGGAAAAAATAATTGCCAAAGAGGAGAGGAGGCCGGCGGCTATATGGGAGAATTAGGGTTAGGTTATATTTAATTAGCCTCCTTTTGATATATATATGAATATATCAAAAATATATTAAGTATATCCTCTCCTTTTTAAAAAGATATAAAGAGATATACTTAACATATTTAATTAAACGCACCATCTCCTAGGTCCGGCCACTTAGGGAGTAATCCCTAGGTGTGCCAAATACCAAAATTGCCCCTCATTAATTTAATTTAATTCTCGAATATCAACGGCGGCAAAATCGGCATTCAAATTAAATTAAATTAAATAATTACCGAAACCAATAAGAAAAATATCCGTGCATATAATAGGCTACGTGAGGGATCACGAGGAAGTATAGGACTCGGGCTAACCGTACGAGAAAACTGGATATCCCTAACTCTGTCC
>JAUMHN010057354.1:0-45560 GCA_032360265.1 Heliamphora ciliata
CAAGTTATACTTTTTGGCCATTTTAAAAAGTAGGTTCTGTCAGCCGCCAAAACTCAGCAGAGCCGGTTTTGGACAGAAGGTTTGAAACGGTTTTGGGATATCATCCCAAAGATTTAAGGTCTTATATTTGGGCATAAAATACATCAATATGTTATATACAAAGTATATTTAGACCACTTTTGTAATAGATCACTAAAAATAGGGGTTTTGGACCATATAAAAATATGTGACAAAATGATTCTCGGGGACTGAAAATCAACAGAGATTTTTAGAGAGGTTTTTACCTATCAAAACTCAATATTTTGTTCTGATTTTTGGTGGGTAGATGGATATATATGTTGGATACAACATTCATGTTTTGACCAAGGTTCGGATCTCACTTTAAAATAGAGTTTCTAGGCCAGCGATGTTGACAGGTCATAATTTGACACACTTTGGTAAATTTACAATATCTCGAGTTCTGGTTGTTCAAATGAGTTGAAACCTATTTTTTATGAAAGATAATACAAAAATATGACTCTGGACCCAAAAATAATACTTAGATCAATTTTATACATTGAGTTATGGCATTTCAATTCTCAGGGCAGAAACATCAAAGTTCTGGAAAATCAAGCCTCTTAGGGTTTAGGTCCTCTACTTATGTTATGTCAAGTTTTGGTTCTATTTCCTTGCATTCTTGTGTTTCAAACTTAAATATCAAGACTCCAGCACCCTTAAAGATCATCAAACTCAAAGATAACAACATACAACAACATCTCATATCATTCATAATCAAAACAGCCCCTAAGTTTCCAACTATAACGCCTTTTCGGTTTGATTTCGGTTCTTGATTTTTGAGGAGCTTAAGGGGTGTGTTGGGGGATGTTTTGAGAGATATTAGATACAAGGTTTAGAGATCTTAGGATATTAGATACAAGGTTTAGAGGTCTTACTTACTTATTTGGGAGAACAAAAGATGGTGGAGAATGGATTAGGACATAACTTTAAAACCATGGTTTCCAAAGACCTCACTTTTTGTATCCCTCCTTCTTCTTCTTCTTCTTCTTCTTTCTTCTCTCAAACCCTCAAGAAAACTCAACCCACTCTTTCTCTCTCTATATGCACGAAATTTTGAAGGGGAGAAGAAGTGTTTGGGCTTGGTTTAAATAGGGAAAGGTTAGGGGACAAGGGGAGACAACAAAATTAATTAAGGTACCTTTTTCTTCATTTTCTTCTTCCATTCACATGGGCTCACATGGGTTCATTTAATGTTATTCAAGCTTTGAGGGGACAAATTCTGATTTTTGGGAAGCTAACCACAGCTAGGGGGCTGATTGGGGGACAAAAAATTTGATTCCCATCAACCAGGGGTTTGCCTCGATTTTTGTTCCCCTATTGTGCAAGAAAATGCATTAAAAGTTAATTTGATGTATTTTTTTAGTGTATTTTCCACTGAAACCCATTATATTAATATGTTTATGATAAATATAGTATTCCCATGTATCATCATAATTTTCATATCAATTGATTAAATAGATATAATCTTTTAAGTCAAATTAAGCTACTTTGGCAATATCTAACTTTTTGACTTATTTTGTTGTGTATGAACTTCAATAATGATTTGTTTGCTTTTTTTAACCTATAACACCATATTATTATGTATATTAGTTGTTCAACAAGTATTTGATCATCAAAATGCTCAACTTAACACCTTTCTCATCATTTTAAGCTAAAAGAAAGCAAAAAAAAGTCACTTTTGGCACTCTTCCCAAGGTGGTCAGCCACTAAGGAGTATTTTTGTCATTTTTGATGTTATTTTGTCATTTTCTACTTTATTGTACTTAAATCCTTGATTTATGACATTCATGTGTCAAAATTTGGATTTTTAAGACTTTTCGAGCTTAACTCTTGTCTCAAACAACTTGGTCTTATAACCTTGAGTTATTACCCTAAATATTAAGATTTTAATATATGCTTGTGTGGTTCTCTCTCTATCCCGGGTCTTAAGCTCAAAAAGGTTAAACAGTCGGGCAGATTCTTCTTATCGAACTGAGGTTCGAGATTTTATTTCTTTTTTAAATGTTCTTTCTTTTCTATTCGTATACCTGAGTTCAGGTTATTACACTTTATGCCAAGTATGAAAAATGTGAATTTTGGCTTTCAAAAGTGAAATTTTTAGGGCATGTTGTGTTGAAGGATGGAGTAGCTGTTGATTCATCAAAAGTGGAGGCAGTGTAAAATTGGGAAAGATCAAAAAATGTGTTTGAAATTAGGAGTTTCTTGGGGCTCGCAGGTTATTACTGTTGTTTTATAAAAGATTTTTCCCGATTAGCTGCACCCATGACCCGACTCACCCGAAAAAGGGTAAAGTTCGCGTGGAGTGATGCATGTGAGATTAGTTTTAAGTAATTGAAAAATAGATTGACCAGTGCACCGATACTAGTTATACCGGAGAGAGGGCTTAGTTACGAAGTATATTGTGACACTTCTCATGAAGAGTTAGGGTGTGCTCTGATGCAACAGAGTAAAGTCGTGGCGTATGGGTCAAGGCAGTTGAAACCTCATAAGAGAAATTATCAGACACATGACCTTAAGTTGGCTGTAGTTGTTTTTGCACTAAAGATCTGGAGACATTATCTTTATAGAGAACGATTTGAAGTTTTCTCCGATCACAAGAGTCAAGTATTTATTCTAGCAAAAAGACCTAAATTTGAGGTAGAGGAGGTGGATAGAATACCTTGGCGATTATGATTTTAATTTGCAATACCACCTGAGCAAGGAAAATGTTGTATCAGATGCTCTTAGTCGAAAGTCACTAAAATCATTAGCCCAAATAGCTATTCGAGAATGGAAGATGTTGGGAGAAGTTGGAGGACAAGATTTTGATCTTATTGGAACCAAGGATTGTGTTACCTTGTTCACTATAGTTTCTCAGCCTACCTTGATGCATCGTATTATTGAAACCCAACAGCTCGATGATGAGGCACAAATGTATAGAGAACGTATCGTCAATGGAGAGAACGCATTGGAGAGAGCGCGGAAGGTTGGACTGATTAACCAAATAAGGGCTTAGAATTTATGGGGAAGTTGTTTGTGCCCGAGGCTTACCGCGAAGATGTTCTACAAGAATTTCACCACTCACGACTCACGGTGCACCCAGGTACTACAAAGAAGTATCATGATTTGCGACGGCAATTTTGGTGGAAGGGAATGAAGAAAGATGTGGCCTTGTTTTTCTCCAAACGTCTCACGTGTCAGTAGGTAAAAGCATAACACCAACGGCCGGCAGGCACTCTCTAGCCACTACAAGTTTCGAAATGGAAGTGGGAACATGTAACGATGGACTTTGTTTTGGGCCTTCCTAGATCACCAAAGGGACACAATGTGATATGGGTAATAGTGGATCGATTAACTAAGTCTGCACATTTTCTTCCAATGTCTAAGACCAACCCGGTGGATAATCTTAGAAGATTATGTCTAAGAGATTGTATGATTACATGGCGTGCCAATATCGATAGTATCGGATAGAGACCCTAGATTTACCTTACGATTTTGGCAGATCTTACAAGCAGCTTTGGGAACTAGTTTACTCTTCAGTACTGAATTTCATCCGCAAATAGATGGTCAATCCAAACGTACAATTCAGATTTTGGAAGATATGTTGCGAGCATGTGTGTTGGGTTTTCGTGGTTCATGGGAAGGCCATCTCCCACTAGTTGAATTCGCATACAACAATAGTTACCAAACAAGCATTAAAATGGCACCGTATGAAGTTTTATATGGAAGACCACGTAGATCTCCCTTATGTTGGACTAAAGTTGGAGAAACATCCTTACTAAGACCTGAATTAGTGAGGAAAACAACTAAGAAGATTGCAACGATCCGAAGGCATTTGATCACGGTGCATAGTCGCCAGAAAAGTTATGCAAACAGACAAAGGCAGCCATTGTCATTTGAAGTGAGAGATTATGTATTTTTGTAAGTATCACTGAAGAAAGGCTTAGCAAGATTTGGAAGGGAATGAAAATTATCACCACGATACATAAGACCTTTCGAGATACTTGAACAAATCGAGGAGGTAGCGTATTGGCTTCCCCTACCACCATAACTTTCATCTCTACATGATGTGTTTCACTTATTGATATTGCAAAAGTATGAGCCTAACTCGTCGCATGTATTAGATTGGTCTAAGTTAAGACTAGAAAATGATGTTTCATATAAAGAACAATCGGTGAAAGTTTTGGACAATTGACAACAAGCTTTGCATGGAAAGATTCTATCTTATGTGAAAGTGTTATGGCAACATCACGGTGTGGAAGAAGCAACGTGGGAAAGAGAGTCGAATATTCAATCTAGATATCTAGAGTTATTTGAATCATGATGAGGATCGAATTTCGAAGACAAAATTCCCAAAAGGGGGGAATATTGTGACTACTCGATACTTGTTTATTTTGTTTTTCTTTGTTTCCGATTAAATATTGTGGTGTGACAAAATTCTGAGTATGTGTTTTAATAAAATAATTGTTAATGACCGAATTAAGGAGGTGTGGAATGGTCCTAAGATATAAAGATAATGAATTATATGACAAGCATGTTAACAGAAAAATTTGGAATAAAGTAATGAGAGTGAAGTTGAAAATTGGAGTTGAGTTTAAAGAAATTCGTAGAAATTCAGGTTTAGGGATCACCACTCGAGCGGTGGGGGTCTGCTCGAGTGGGCTATGAAGATGAG
This sequence comes from Heliamphora ciliata, assembly GCA_032360265.1. Lineage (NCBI taxonomy): Eukaryota > Viridiplantae > Streptophyta > Magnoliopsida > Ericales > Sarraceniaceae > Heliamphora > Heliamphora ciliata. The sequence goes on from JAUMHN010057354.1 coordinate 4,712, forward strand.
ATTAGAATATTTTCGAACATTGAAGAAAAGTTTGAGAGATATATTTACCCAGCCCTAGGCCACGTGAGGGCCTCAGACCTTTTTCCCCTTCTTTTCTCTTTCCTTTTTCTCTCCTCGAGTGAGAGGAAACAACCACCAGTCAGAAACCCTAGCCTCCATCCTCTAAAATTGAAGATTTAGGCTTGATTAGGAGTGTCACCAATGGTGGAGACCAAGCCTTAGAGCAAGAAAATTGAAAATAAAGCATTAAGGAGTCAAGATCACACACAATCCAAACTCTATGAGGAAAGATTGGGAGGAATCTCAAGGTTTTGAGCAATTCAAGGTAGGATCTAGACTACCTCTCTTGATTTACTATGATTTGTGTTGATAATTTTGAGTTTGAGTAAAACCCTAATGATATCTATGTGTGATTCAAAGATTAAAATTGAATTTGAATGAGTGCTATTGGGTATAGTTGGTTATTTGAGAAATATGAGTTCTTTCGTGGAAAACTAAGACTTTGAAGAAATTACTTCTTGAATCAAAATTTTTGAATGATATATATATATATATATATATATATATATTGAATGACATATTTGTTGGGTGCATTCCTTTTACTTTAAATGAAGTGATTATGATTGAAATAGCCTTATGTCAATGAAAGCTCATGAAATTTGGTGTTGGAAAATTGAGAATAGTAGTTTGGTTTACATATGAGGTTGAAATGAATGATTCCTTTGAGCTAAGAATGGTAGCATGTGTAATTGTAATGATATATTGAATACATCATGGTATAAAATGAATGTGATTTGAGAATGAGAAGTGAGAATTTGGGAATGAAAATGAGAATAACGACTTGTGTAATGAATGATGAACTGAGGAATGATTGATGAGAATTAAGTTGGGCTTGAATAGCTCCGCGGTGAAAAACTGAAAACTTGTGTAAGCTAAAGACCATGTGCCCACGGATTAGCTCCCGAAACGTGGATGTGTTGGTTGTCGCGGTGAGTTATTGAGTGACCCATGCACTAAAGGCTTCGCATCGCTTGTTGGGGGAATGGGGCAAGGTTTCTTAAGATGCATCCGACGTTGCTTCATCGGTTAAGAAATGGTTTATAGAAAATTGTACGAGGAAGTGTGAATTGTGATGGAAACCAATGAGATCGTGGATGAAATGCTATATTCTTTTGGAAAAGTGAGCATTGCATGTGCGTGTGTGAATGTTTATGAATTAAGAATACAAATATTACTATTTCGGCTGCACCCATTACACCTCACAAATCATGCATAGCATTAGAGTTAGTCTTTATCCTACGAGCTCCGGCTTATGTTTGTTGTATCTAACAATTTCAAGTCCTAAAGACTAAGAAAGATAAGAAGGACGAAGTTGTGCATTTTGAGGTCAGATGGAAGAATTTAGTATTTTGTTATGTTTTGTATGTTATAGAAACTTAAGAAACGTAAAGACATGAAAGGGTTGTAATTAAATGTTTGTTTTGTCTATAATTCGTATGTGATCGTGTATATGAACTCAAGAGACCTAAAGCTCTTTGTGAGATGTTTTGCATGAAGGAAATGTTTATAAGATTTTTAATATTTTGTAAGGATTAAAGTGGGACATGAATATTTGATTTGAATCTTTTTATATAGAGTAAATGTGGTTGTTTAAAGGTAGTTTTGGTCTTTTTTTTAGATTATTTATGTGGATTATGCAATGTTGATAATGAGGAGTAAGAGGTCTCAAAATAGGGGATTCAATAGTATTCTATCGAGCAGGTGAATGCTCGAGCGGTCATTTGGCAAAGAGTTGGGGAAACCTCTCGGGTACTCCGTGACTCCCTAGCTATGAGGGGTGTTCATAGCCCTTATTTATCATCTTTTGGTATTCTCTGCGTTTGTGTTTCGTATATAGCCTTCCTCTTACGGCTTGTGCAAGGGACCGGAGTGTGCATAGTGTGTGTGTGTGTGTGTGTGTGTTATTTGTTTCTTTTATGTGCAGGGTGGCCTTGGCTTATGGAAACTGTCCACATAATGTGTGATGTAGTTAGCACTTTGGTTTTCTTTTGTAGTTGAACTGGCCTGTCGGTTCTGGCTGTGTGCCTAGAAATTGCTTTGAAGTTTATAGCTAACGTGTACAGTTCAAAGTGCTCGTTGCTCTCTGGTGAGTAGTTTAATATACTTGAGTGGGACGTTTTTTATTGGATCTTTCACCTTTTGGGGTTCTAATTGGTTCGGCAGCTTTTTGAGGGCTTGATATATTAAACAATTCTTTGTAATTATCTAGGGGAATTGCTTGTAAGCTTATGCCATGTTCGGTGGCTTCATTTCCACTCCCATAACTTCTCTAAGTTATGGCCCGGGCAACGTTTTACCTTGTGTTGTCTTTTTTTTTTTTGTTATGGTTTAGCCTAAATCAAAGTTTATGGTGGTTTTTGGGTATGTAAGGCCTGGGATTTAGCCCTTATAAACATGTATTTTTTTCTTTCTTTTTATGCTATAATTAATTACCCCAAAAAAAAAACCTCTCAGGTGCCCGATCGCTCAAGCAGGGTTCAATCTGCTCAAGCGGACTTGGCTGTTTGTTGCGAAAAACTTTCTCTCTTAAAATTAAAGAAAAAGAACCTATGTCTTAGTTATTTGAGCAATACCTATTTAAACTTATTTTTTGACCCGAAAAATGCCTATTTTAAGAAGTTGTTCCCTTTTATTTAAACTAAGGATTTTCACATTTTCTTAAACAAATCTTTTCATGCAAAGAAATGGCTTAAGATCCAAAGTTTTCAAACAGTAACCAAGCAACATAAACTAACCTATGTTGGAAAATAGGTCTCTGGGGTTAGGGGCGTGACACTTTGCGTCTATCCAAACGAAATCTCATTTTGGTGACTTTGATTTTTTGTCAGTGTTTAAAGTTTCAAGTTTCTAACTCTTTATGGTAGGATTTTAGAGTATCTTGCTTTAAATAGATGTTACACGTGATTATATGTTTTTTTATCATTTAAAATGCTATAAATGTCGAACTTTATGTTTAAACCGTGTTTGGTTGGATAAAAAACATGTTAGGCTTTTTTTTGGTTTACTACAAAGTTGATAGACATATATGTACGTGATTTTCAAAATGATGAGTTTTGAAAACTGAAAGGATTTATGTAATGTTGTGAAAATATAATTTTGGGAGGTTTGGAGCTAACCCTTGGAGTTGAGCTGTGGTTTCAACGTGTGGTTGATGGATGAGTGCCTTTAAATGTTGTGCATAGCTGTCTGCCTCTTTAAATGTATGGTAACTATGTGTGTAACTTGGGATTCGATTGCTCATGTGGTGAAAGACTGTAAAGAATTGTTTAATTGGCGCATGTACTTGTCTTGCAATGAAAGACCGTAAAGGATTGCATAATTGGGGCAGATGTTGGTCCTATGGTAAAAGAGCATAAAGAATTTGCATAATTGGGTTAGTACTTGTCCCTCGGTGGAAGACCATAAAAGAGTGCAAAGTGTATAGGAAACATTGTGGGTTGTGAAAACCTACTTGGAATGTAGCGTGTTATGTATTATTATTGAACTGTTAGATGTTATTGGATTACATGAAAACTCGTAGTTTTAAGGAGGGAAAACCGTTTTGAGACGGGCGTGGTCGCGTTGTTTATATAATTTGTAATTGCATGTTATACTTTTAATTCATGCTAGTCTATTTCCTATTGGAATTCGGTTCACGTTGTGGGATTTAAAACTTTTAAGGTGAAAATGATCACGTAGCTTGATCTTGAGGTGCCCCGGAGATAGCGAAGAACGAAACTCTTTGTTTTGTAGTTCGGTAGTTATTATCGGTTTTGTTAATGGATCATGTAATGATATAATATGTTTTAGATTTGAAAACATATGTTTGTAATCCTTAAGGCCATGTTACCAGTGTATAAATGTTTGTATGATGATGAGAGCAACCATGAGTTGGTTGTTTTAAGTTTCATAGTTGTATGAAATGGTATTTGGGTGGAATCATTTCTATGAGTGTAACAAATAGATTTTGGTTGGTTTTATGTTTAACATCAAACCTTGTGCTTTGGGGATGTTTTGAACCTTGTTTAGCATGTTTTACATTGCTTGGTTATGCCTCTAAGGGTGTTCAAAAAGGTTAGGAAAATGATTAACTATTGGGTGTGAAAAGTTAAGTTTTGAAAAATGGTCCAAAGCCAGACTGCTCGCCGGACCATTCGAGCAGTCTATCGAGTGGTCAATGTGAACCCTCAGTTGTTTATAGGCTATGAGAAAAAGTGTGCTGGCAAGGACCACTCGAGCGATCTTTTGACCGATCAAACAGCCTAGGCAAAATTTAAGTGTTTTGTTTTTAAACTTTAGCTCTTGGGGACCTCAATCTTATTCTTTTGGGCTCTTCTTTTAACTAAATTAAACCCTCGAAAGTGCATTTTTTAAAAGTTTTGAATTTGTTTTTGGCTTACGGCTCAGACCCATTTGGGCTTCGGTGGTTTTGGTAGATCTTGATATCACTAAACGGGTTTTCTTGGGTGGTTTACATGACCCGGGTTTTGGGGCATGACAGTAATCCAAAATTTGAACTGGCTGCTCTTCATATGATAAGTTTTCTTTCAACTCGATTGGTGGGGAAATTAGAACAAGAGACGGATCTGGTATATACTTACGGAGCATCGACACATGAAAAGTATTATATAATTTGGCTAGCTCCTATGCTAAATCCAACTGATATGCTGTAGTACCAACTCGTTTGATAATCTATTTGGTTCGATATATCTTAGACTAAGTTTGCCTTTCTTGCTAAATATCATTACTCCTTTCCAAGGTAATACTTTAAAAAATACTTGATATCCCACTTCAAACTTCAAATCTCTTCTTCTATTATCAGCATAACTCTTTTGTTTACTTTGCGCCACCTTGAGTCTCTTTCTTGGATCATTTTAACCTTGTCAGTAGTATCTTGAACTATTTTTGGACCTAACATCTTTCTTTCACCCACTTCACTCCAACATATTGGGGTTCTGCAATTTCTCCCATATAGAGCCCCATATAGCTATTATTGTAAGCAAATTCCATTAATGGTAAATATTGATCCTCACTACCATGAAAATCAAATACACATGCTCGCAACATATCCTTAAATGTTTGGATTATACATTTAGACTGTCTATCAGTTTGTGGATGAAATTCTGTACTAAACTTCAAACTAGTACCCATGGCATATTGAAGACTAGGCCAAAATCGTGAAGTAAATCTAGAATCCCTATCATAAACAATAGATATAGGACACCATGCAATCTAACAATCTCATCTACATACAATTGTGCCAAACGATCAAGACTGGAAGTACTTTTTACTCATAAGAAATGAGCTGATTTGGTCAACCTACTAACAATAACCCAAATAGAATTGTGTTCTTTATGGGTACGAGGTAATCCTAACACAAAATCTATTGTTATATGTTCCCATTTTCATTCAGGGATAGGTAATGGTTGCAGTAACCTTGCTAGATGCTGATGTTCAATCTTGACTTGTTGACAGACCAAACATTTACTTACGAATTCTATTATTTCCCTTTTCATTCTAGACCACCAATAATGTTCACGCAAATCTCGATATATTTTGGTACACCCTGGACGCATAGGAAATGTAGAGCTATGTGCTTCATCTAAAATTTCTCTTTTCAATTCATCATTGTCCGAAACACATAATCTGGATCAAAACATCACAACTCCATCTTCTGTAACAATAAAATATGTTATAACTCCTTTCTTCACTTCATCTTTAATTCTTTGAAGTTTTGAATCTACACTCTGAGCTTCTCGAATTCTATCTACAAGGATTGGGTTCAATATGAGAGTAGCTAACAAAGTTGTAGTCTTATCTATTGTCAAATTAACTCTCATAGATCGCAACTCAACAAACAGATTAGTCTGAATAGTCTATAAATATGCCAAACTTCCCGATGACTTCCTACTTAAAGCATCTGCCACTACATTTGCTTTTCCTAGATGATAGAGTATAGCACAATCATAATCCTTTATTAGCTCTATCCACCTTCGTTGTCTTAAATTCAAATCTTTCTGAGTGAACAAATACTTTAAACTTTGATGGTCCTTATAAATCTCACATGTCTCCCCATAAAGGTAGTGTCGCCACTATTTCAGTGCAAACACAATAGCTACTAACTCTAGGTCATGAGTTGGATAGTTCCTTTCATGTGATTTTAGATGTCTAGAAGCATAAGGAACTATCTTTCCATGTTGCATTAACACACAACATAACCCTTGATGAGAAGCATTACTATAAATAAAAAATCCATATCCACCTCCACTTGAAGGAATTATTAACACAGGGCTGTAATCAATCTGTTCTTCAATTCTTGAAAACTTTTCTCACATTTATCATTCCACTCAAATTTAAATTCTTTTCTAGTCAACTGGGTTAATGGCATGGCAATGCTAGAAAATCCTTGTACAAATCATCGATAATACCCAGCTAGACCTTGAAAACTTCGAACTTCGGTCATATTAGTGTCTCTCCTAATTCACTACTGCCTCAATCTTCTTGGGATTAACTAAAATACCATCTCCCAAAATTACTTGTCCTAAGAATACGACTTCTTTCAGCCAAATTCAAATTTGCTTAATTTTCCATACAATTTCTTATCTCTTGAGATCTGGAGTGCTATGTTCAATTGTTCCTTATGCTCTTCTTCATTCTTTGAATAAATCAAACTATCATCGATAAATACTATCACAAATGAATACAAATAAGGTTGAAATACTCAACTCATAAGATCCATTAACGCTGCAGGAGCATTTGTTAAACCAAAAGGCATCACTAAGAATTCATAATGACCGTATCTAGTTCTGAAAGCCATTTTAAGAATATCACTTTCTCTAACCTTTAACTGATGATATCCAGATCTAAAATCAATCTTAGAGAATACAGATGCCCCCTCCAATTGATCAAAAAGATCATCTATTCGCAGTAAAGAATATTTATTCTTAATAGTCACATTATTTAACTCACGATAATCTATACACATTCTCATGGTACCATCATTTTTTTTAACAAACAAAACTAGAACTCCCCACAGAGACATACTTGACCTAATGAATCCCAGGCCTAGTAAATCCTGAAGTTGGATTTTTAATTCCTTCAATTCTACTGGGGCCATATGATAAGGTGGAATCGAGATGCGTTGAGTATCTGGTAAAAGCTTAATAGTAAATTATATCTCTTAATATATTGGTAGACCAGGTAACTCTTTTGGAAGTATATCTGAAAACTCTTGAACTACCGGTATGTCTTCTATTTGAAGTTTACCTTCAGTAGTATCCATCATATGTGCAAGGTACCCTTGGTAACCTTTTCTTAACATCTTTTCAGCCTTAATAGTTGAAATCGTACTAGCAGGGGTAATAACTCTATCCCCACTGAACTTTGCTATAGAGTTATCACAAAAACTTAATGTCACATCTTTCTTGAAACAATCCACTGAAGCATGATATGCAGCTAACCAATCCATCGTAAGAATTAAATCAAAATCCTTAATATCTACGGGCATTTGATCAACCGACAATTCTCTATCATCTATCAAGATTTTACAATCTCGATATATCACACCAATCAACACATTTTCTCCCATAGGAGTAAAGATTTTCATATGATAGTCTAAGAGACTTGAACACTAATCTATATGCTTAATAAAAGACCAAGCTACGAATGAATGTATAGATCCAGGCTTAATTAAAACACGTACATCTCTACCAAACAAAGAAACCATACCTGTAACTACGTTTGGAGTTGCTTGTGCATCTTTCTGGATCATAGAAAAAACTCTTCCTCGTCCCTTAGGTCTTCCCACAGAACTACTACCACAACCTGTTATATTACCTCTTCCTCCTTGAACACTACCCACTGATGATGTTGTTGATTTTGGAGCATTGGTGCAATTGGGTGCTATATGTCCACGTTCTCCACAACGATAACACTTGCAAACAAACTTTGGTTCAGGATAACTTTTGATTAAATGATCGATAGCCTGTTGGATGCAAAACTGTCAAGATCATTATTTTTGCAAACAATTTTCAATAAAAAAACTTAACTGGACGGGCAAACGCCGAAACGAGCTCCAGATAAAACTTTTGATGACGAACGATCAAAATAAAACCCATGCAACCACAGTTAATTTTAGAAAAAAACCTTTTTTACCAATCAAATCTTTAACTACGATTTGAATCCGAGTTCAAACTCCTGTCAGATCTTCTATTGTATTCTCTTATGTGATTCTTGAATATAGGGTGGGCTACAATCTATCAAGAATTCTTACCGACAGAACCTAGATAGTTTTAAACTTGAAAGACAAGTTATGAAACTCGTTCAGCCTACCTGCATATTTATAAGGCTACAGCAGTGACTTGTGGAGTAATTATGAGCAAGACTTCTAGTGGAACACAGACACCTATCAGCGATTTTTGCAATTAAGCAAACCTTATAGAAATATTTGCAATTATGAAAAACTAGCAGCGATTTCTACAATTTTTATAAAATACTAAATTACAGTTCACACCACTAAAGAACTATAATTGCACTCCAACCCATAATCTCAAGACCTTCTTGCATTGAACTCCTGTTATTAAATGCTTATCATTTCTCCCTATGTTAAAATTTTTTATACCAACCAATTAAATTTAATTACTAACAATTTAATTTAATCCACATCTTGATATTCCTTAAGCCATTCCGCTTAACTTATTTGACCGCCGGATAATCAAATCCACCTGTAGAGTTTGGTTCGGTCAAAACTTATAAACTTTCTTAAGGGGGTAACCTCAATCCCGATCCTTCGGGACGTAAATTCTGTCAATAATTAATATTTACTATATAAATAATACTGTTATCCAACTCATCGGGATTATAAACCCATATAAAATCACACCCTCTAATGAATCAAAATAACAAATATTAAATATACATAAATCAATAATTATTTCAGGATTAAGAGCATAAATACTATTCATAATAACCTTGGAATGTAAATTAATTTATATAGTTAGTATAAAATTAATTACCTCAATGTATTTCATTCAATACACACAAAGTGTACTAGAACAGAGAGTCGAAACAATAGACGACGCTATTATTTGTTCTTCGTAATCAAGACAGGCCTACTAAAACTTTGTGTTACAGTCATACTGATGATATGTCCATTTTCATCTAAACTGAGAGCAAAAAACTTATATTCTGTAATAACCTAAAATCTGATGTTCTATGTATAAGCCATACTTTATACACCAAATTAAATACTGTACAAAATATTAAACATCCATGCATGACATTAAAAAAAATAATACACATATATTACTCATAAAGATTCTCATAAAATAAAAAATTAATTTTATTAAAATTAAATTAAATACTAAAAATATGATTTTCAGTATACTAACCCTACCCATCTCCTACTTATACTCAAAACCATTCTGCCAGACATCTGACTCGCATGCTCTCTATATGACTATCAAAAGTCTTAACCAGTAAGCTCTTTGTAAAAGGATCTGCAAGGTTGTCTCATGATGCAATCTTAGTCACAACAACATCACCTCTCTGTATAATTTCTCATATCAGGTGAACTTACGCTCAATGTGCCTGCCTTTCTTGTGGACCCTTGGCTCCTTCGAGTTTGTAACCGCTCCGCTATTGTCTTAAAAAAGTGTAATAGTCAACTGAACTGAAGGTACACCTCTAAATTCAACAGGAAGTTACTGAGCCAAACGACCTCCTTGGCGGCTTCAGAAGCCGCCACATACTCGGTCTCTATGATGGAATCAGCAATGCAGGACTGCTTGATAGTCCTCCAACTTATATAACTCCACCTCCTAAGGTAAACACATATCCTGATATAGACTTACGAAAATCCTTGTCAGATTAGAAATTTTAGTCTGTGTACCTCAAAGGTACTAGACTGTTTACCTAGTAAACCAACATATAATCCTTAGTCCTTTTCAAGTACTTGATTATATTCTTTTCTGCAGTCCAATGCTCCTGCCCTAGATTAAATTGATATCTGCTAAACATGCCAATGGCAAAGCAGATGCCGATTTACTGCAAAACATAGCATACAGGAGGCTTCCTACTGCCGAAGCATAAGGAACCGCTTTCATCTTCTCTATCTCATCAGGTGTCTTAAAACACTGATCTTTGTATAGAGTGATTCCATGCCTGAAAGGAAAAAACTCTTTCTTGTAATTCTGCATGTTAAAATGAGCAAAGATATTATTGATATACTTTGCTTGTGATAAGCCCAACATCTTTTGTTTCCGATCTTACACAAGCTTGATCCCAAGTGACTGACTTCTTCTAAGTCCTTCATATCGAACAACTCAGATAACTGTACTTTAACCGTAGATAATGCCTCCACATCGTATCCGATGAGCAAAATATCGTCTACATAAAGTATAAGAAAAATCACCACACTTCTGTCACGTTTCTTGCACACACAAGACTCATTCAGACTCTGATCAAAACTATAAGACTTTATAGCTTGATCAAACCGAGTGTTCTAAGACCTCGATGTCTGCTTAAGTCCATAAATATATCTCTTAACCTTACACAACATGTGTTCTTGACTATTTGCAATGAATTCGTCTGGTTGTCTCATATAAATACACTCGTCAAGACTTTCGTTAAGGAAAGCTGTCTTAACATCTATTTGCCAGATTTCGTAATAGAAATGAACGGTAATGGATAAGAGAATCCGGATAGACTTAACCATGGCTATCGATGAAAAGGTTTCCTCATAATCATTTTCATCTTTCTAAGTGAACCCTTTAGTAACAAGCTTAACTTTGAAGGTTTCAACCTTCTCATCTACTCCTCTCTTCCTCTTGTAGATTCACTTACATCCAATGGGTTTTATCCCTTCGGGTGGTTTTATAAGTTTCCAAACTTGATTGAAATACATAAATTCTATCTCTGAATTTATAGCCCTTTTCCAAAGATCTGCATCTTTATCTTGAAGTGCTTCATTATAGTTACAGGGTTCGGTATCTAGTTCTGTCGGGATCTTATCAAAAGACTCTCTCAAGAACATATACCGATCAGGTTGATGAACAACCCTCCCACTACGACGAGGCACTACCTTTACCTGTGCACTAGCAGTAACACGCTGTGCAGAATTAGAACCCTGTGCATTAGCACTCTGTTTTTGATTTGCATCTGTCCCGATAATCCTCCCACTACGACGAGGTAATAGGATATCAGTGACTTGTTCTTCCGTTCTACTAGTATTTTCTCTTAATTCTTCCAGAATAATTTTGCTATTGGGCTTGTGATCTATAATATAATTCTCTTTCAAGAATCGGGCATTAGTGATAACAATGACCTTTTGATCCTTAGGATTATAAAATAGACCACCCTTCGTTCCCTTGGGATACCTCACAAAGAAACAGACTTCTGTTCTCGGTTCCAACTTACTCACGTTTCCTTTCAGCACATGTACTGAACACCCCCAAATCTGAATGTGTTTCAAACTAAGCTTATGCCCGATCCACAATTTTATAGGAGTAGAAGGTACTGACTTAGAAGGTATTGACTTAGAAGGTACCAAGTTCAGAATGTAAGCCACTATCTCAAGTTGTTAAGTGTATGATTAAATATGTTTTTGTTGTGAGACTTGAAGTATAGGTTTTAACATATTTAAATTGGATGATTAATGTTTTAAAGTGATTATATGATGATTAGAATTCATACTCTAAAATTTGAACTAAGTTTTGAGAATTGCGATTTATGCTTCACATACTTGTACTTAGACTTTGGTGGGTTGTACCTTGTGCTATACCATGCTTGGTTTAAAGTCATATTATTGATAGTTGTACTTGAGGTGCATATTGTATACCATGGGCATTATCATACTTGCATTTTGGCATATCGAAGTCCATTTTGCATAAACCGTTGTGGGTTAGGATATGTTGGAGTTGTCTATTTCTCATTTCAGAATCTAAGGCGTCCCTAGTTGCCTGTTTTGTAAATATTTTGGGACGTATTCCCTATGTAAATCCTGGGTGCATCCCCGGTGTTTGGAAATTATTTATCACGGAACTGGTTGGGCATCACAGGTTTGTCGCTAGCATTCTGATTTTGGTAACTTATACTTTGGGTTGATACCAACACGGCATCTCAGATCTTAAAGTGGGTGACCTTGTAATAAGTCCATCATGGCAATGACAATAAGTTCCTGAGGTAATGACAAGAAGTCCCTGCGGGCAGTGACAATAAGTCCCAAAGTGGCACTCGGCCCCACACTGTTGTCGTTTAGCAATAAAATAGTTGTGGCAAAGAGCCCGACGACGGATTTACTATTAGCATCAAGGCCTGACGATAGCTTTGGCGATCAACTACCCATAAAGTCTACTCTGGTATGATTCTGGATGAATGTCAAGTTGGGCAATTGCTTTGCATCCATGGCATCACATACTTGTACGCTTGTTCTTATATCTACTTGCCATGCTATAATTATCGAATTTATCTGTCTCATTGACTTTAAAATGTATTAAGTGTTAAATGATATGCGTTGTGAAATATTTTGTGCCGTGAGATTAGTTAAAAGGTTTAGAGTGTTTTCCACTGGATTTTGGCTCATGGCATTCGTGCCACATGTGAGGAAGATGGCATCTTTAAAGAGGAAGTCTCCAAAGAAGAAGAAAGCTACGATTGCGAGAGTGAGTTCTAGGAACAGAAGAATCCCGACGATGCTTGCTAAAGATTCAAGTATTCTCTTTTTGTTCTTTCTGTTCAGTTTCCCGGCGCATACTGTAAATATTTTTGTAATTCTATGGTGAAACTGTCACGCCCTCAACCCCAAGGCACGTGAACCCCATGAGACACAACCTAGCTTCATTAATTTAGTATTAAGTATAACCCCTTTTGAAGATAAACCATTAAACTTAGCTTACTTTAAAAGTTGTCGCTTTCTTAGCTTCAAAATTTTCTAAGTATAAGATCGAAAAATTTCAACAGAATTTCCTCTGTTTTTCGGACTATCCCAAATTTTGTATTACCTGTGAAACATAAACCATACAATACACTCGGGCACTTTCTGGTTCTCAATTCTCAATCATAGTCTAAATTATTTAGTAATCAACAATTCTAGCATCAATATGAATGCATCCATAGTTTAACCAAAACCTGCAAGAACTAAGTAAACATTCATTCTAACTATTTCATATGCATAATACTTACTAGAATTTAAATCCATAGTGTACATTATTTAACTAAAAGAGTTTATAGCTTAAGTACAGAGAATGAGCTTCATTTCCATTATACAAACTTATGAAATACAAATTTCAATTTTTTTTTTTCAAATCATTTTTCTTCTTTAAATCTCTTAAAATAGCTACGGAGTTTCTTATGCCTTCTTCTGCTCTTCAGAGCCTGTAAAATATGTGTAAACTAAAAACGTGGGCCGGAACCCGTAAGATAAAAACTAAATAAAGTGCAATACGTGATTTGTGAGGTGTGGATGAGCAAGATATTATGCAAATCACTTTCATTTATTCTTTTTACTTATTTCTCAATTCACATACACATCCAGTTAATACAAACCTCAAAGATAATATAAATTCAATTTGATTCTTTAACTTCAAATTTACTAACTCATCCATTTAGTTCGTCTGTTAATTATTCCAACCTTATATTATCATTAAACTCGATTCAGCGTCTTATTTATCTATTAAATTTTCATTTCTATTCTTTTCTTTTCTTTCTCAATAGTTACATTCTTGTTTCGTTATCTTTTTTTCCAATTCATCCAGTTGTTATTCACGTTTTCGTTTCATTCCTTTAATCCCATACTAAACCGACATCGGGTGCAGCTTATAGAAACCCCTCCCTATTACCCCAATAGATTACGCGAAGTCATTAAGTAATAGATAGCTCTATAACTCACCACGACAACTGCCTTTTTCGGTTTCTCTGTGGAACACCGACGGGTAGGCAACCCATGCACACCTTTGCGGGGACTAGCCCGATGGGTAGGACACCCTACTTGCGCAAGTTTTCGATCTTTCACCGCGGAGCTAGTTAAGCCCAACATAATTACATTCACATCAATCATCCTCGGTTCAATATTCAATTTACCATATTATTATTCATTAACAACCGGGAGTCCATCTCCCTAATTCAATTTCACAACCACATAATTTCATTTCACGTTTCCAATCATTACTTTTGTTTCATTTTTAATTCCATATCATCAGTTCCAACTCAAACTTGTTATCATTTCTTTTATATCATAAATTCATCCAAACTCAACGTTCATAGAATTACAAATTTCAACTGGTGTATCAAATATAAAACCAAACTGTGAATGAATCAAAGTTGTCATAATCATTTAAAGTTCTTGCCCATAGGAATCCAAAGTTTAACATACATGAGTTATTCATTAACCCTTATTTTGTTCCAATCTATGCCATTAAAATTTATTTTTATTACATATACATTCAATCCAATTAAGAAATCATATGGATGCAACGAATGTTACCTTCTTCAAGAGTCATAGATTCATCCATCCTATATTCATTATATTTAACAGCATACCTTAGGGCTTGGTGTTTAAGTCTTTAAATTCATGTACTAGACAAATGATTCAAAAACAAAGCCATGCTTGACAACTTCATATTATCTCATATTCAAACTACAGATTTAATGTTCATTATGTAGACAAGGAAATATGATTTAAATATATACACAACTCCTTAAATTTGAAACCAAATTATCAAGTTTTCTTTTGCTTATCAACTCACAAGTTATCAAACTTAGGACACTCTTCTCAAGGTTTTCTCCTCATTTTTCCTCTTCATTTTTTTTTCATCCAGCTTCATCATAGCTTCCCATGATTTAAGTTAAACTCTATAATATCTCTTTTAAGTCCATTCACTGTTAAACCTTAGTGTTCCAATTACTTTTCATATGAGTTTAGCTTGCTAGGTTCCAAGTCACATCCACAATCCATGTGTTCGTTCTTCGTCCCAAAACTAACCAATTATATCACCAAACACCACCTGTTTAACTTCTGCTTTATTACAACATTCAATTCTCATAAAACTAATTTAATTTATCCAAATATTTACTAGAATCTCATAGAGTTTATAATCGATTAACATGACTTAAATCTTCAATAACTTTAGTTATGCATATATATATAGAGAGCCTCAAGTTAAATAATTCCAACTAGTCCATCTTCACTCCAAAGATTATATTGAACATTCAATAGGTTTGAATCTTCTAATGGTTTTAGTTTTAATAAGATCCAAACTTCTCAACCCACCTACTAAGTTTTCTAATTAAACCTTAGGTTCGATCTTTCAATCACCTCTTAACTAATCACAAGGTTTCATAAATTAACCCAGAACCCTACTTTCACCACCCTCTCCAATTATTGGGAGAAGTCCCCCTATTATTTACTAATAAATCACAACTTTAACTTGTGGATATTCTTATATATTATTTTTTTATTTATTTATTTATCTTCTCTTTTTCTTTAATTAAAACTTTGATTTCATTAAGGAGTCCCTAATCGTCCAAGTTGTCCCAATTAGAGTATCAACTTAAATTATATTAAAATTATATATTCAAGTTAACTAATCAAATTGTTCAATTTATATTTTAAGATTCCCCTTGTTTCTAAATTATCCACCAATCCATGATTTAAGTTAAAACTCTATATCCAAACATTCAAAGATAAATTATTATTTTTATGGTTAAATTATCAATTCAACACAATTTCCACGATTCAAGAGCATAACTAAATCTGAGATTTTCAGTTGCACTTGGATTTGTATTAAAGTTTAATTCTAGTTTATAGCAATCAACGCAAATCAAGTAAAGCACTCAAGTTAGTTTAAATCCCACCTATCGGAAGAAAAGCCCCAATTTCGGCCAAGCCCTAAAACTTTCGGTCCACCAGGCTTTTTGGTTTCCTGGCTGATTCATCTTGTTACTTCCATCAGATGGATCTTGATTTCTCCATTCGGGTTTCCAGTTCCGGGTGTAACTCCAACAAAAAAAAAATAAAAGCTAGGGTTTAGATACATTTTCATGGGAGAGAAAAAGAAAGAAAAAAGCTAGTTACAGCTGAAACCAAAACATACCACGGGTCGGGGAAATTGTTACTTTCCTTCTTGAGTCTCTTAAAACAGGACACGATCAAATTTCAAGATCCTACCCCATAGATGCAACTGTCCCGAAAATAGAGATAGAAAAAGAAAAAAAAGCAACGGCAGGAATGTGGTATCGACAGAAACAAGGGAGGCGGAGTTTGGGGTGGGGATTTAGGGCTTGTTTGGTGCTTCCAATTCTTAGAGAATGAGGCAAAAATAAAGAAGCAACATTTCAGTTCATCCAAGGAACCAACGAAGGAGAAAAAAAATCAGAGAGGAAAAGAAGAACTGTGTAGCGGCCGAACAAGGTCTCGGTCTCCCCTTCTTTTAATCTATTTTGTTTCCTCGCTTCTTACCCTCATATGCATCCACCACTTATTGATACAAAATGGAAGTGATTCATGAAAGCTTCCAAGGTTTCAAAAGAAAAGGAGGTCAAAAAGATGGAGAAGGAGGAAGCGTTCGATTTTTTTTTTGTTTGGAGAAAAAATGCATGGTTGTCTCCTCTCTTTTATTTTTTATTTTCCAAGTTTCCAAAATTGTCCAGGCAATGGGAGAAGACAAAGGAGAGGAGTGAGTGACGGGTCAAAGAGAATAAGAGGTGTTTGCTTTGTTTCATATATATATATATATATATATATATATATATATACTTATTTCTCAAATTTTCTAGAATGTCTCCTTATTTAGGCTATAATATGTACCCACATCTAACTAAAAACCCACCTTATTTAAAATATAAATTATACAAAATTTTAATTTTTCTGACATCCCCTAATTTCTTATATTTTCATATCCAGGGGTCTCGGCACATGTCAACCCCATGCAATGCGTAATATTAACTATCTGAAATCATATCCATGAATTAAATTATGTTCATAAAATTTATCGATTAAAAATGCACCGGGTCATTACAACCTTCCCCTCTTAAAGAATTTCGTCCCTGAAATAAAAAACTAATTCTCTACTTGTCAGCTTCTGCACATCTCCTTACAGTCTCTGAAACCGAAAGTCACATGACTGTCCAACGTCAAATATGTTAACGTACCCTCTTGTCTAAAGTTGAAATGGTGATACACAAACATATATCAAGATCTTTCTAATATTAGAATGGTCCAAGGCTTAATGATCCGAGATTCAACTTGTGTTATCAAACCACTGGGACGTAACTCATTCCATAGGTGACCACTTCTTAAAAGGAATCGATTCCAAATATTCTTTAGTCTCACTCACATAGAGTAAGATTCCTATTAGTATTTTCACAAACTAGTTTATTCCCCACTCAAACATATGCTATGGATTAGTTCGGTAAATCGAAACACGCATAACTTTATTCTATTGAATAGATGTCCTATGTTTTCTCCTTCCAGATTGACTCCCAATTCTTTGACATTTCTCACAAATCTCTTGCATACTTATAATTAAAAGATAGCACCAAATTCTGAATTTCCATGCATTAATTACCATCAACTATATTCAACCCATAACTCAACAACGATCTTCTTTAGACTAACTCTTTTCTCTTCTACCAGTTCCTGACAAGACAGGCAATATTTCTTGACAACACTTTCTCACTCAATAACAACCAATCAAATGCAGCATTACTTGATGATCAAAAAAAGTATTCTTAAAATTCACTATACAAAACAACATTTCTTTCATCATCTCAAATTACCATTTGAAGAAGAATCAAGAACTGCCTTCACATACTAGATTTGATAGAGTCGTTACAATCAACACACTAACTAGTTCACTATCAGCAAAGAAACTCTTAGCTCTGACTTAAACCCATACTCAAATTAAATAATTGAATTGCTATGCACATTCTTGACAGTGCTACCAAAACAGATAACAATACCCTGAAGGATGTCCATTAAGTAAAGTTCTAGATTCTACCAACCTTTTAAATAAACTAGTAATCACTTTTCTAACAAAGATAGAATGAGCCATCCTGTGATGTGAGTTCAATCCATGAAAAAGATATCTTGTCATCAATCCAACCACGATTTCCATATTAATCTCTTAAACACTTCCGTAGTTACAAGGATTAGATTGCCCAAAGAACACTTTTCAAAATGCTCAAGGTTCATCGTTATCACTCCTCCGTCTATTCCTTCTCTGAATATCTAACTTTAAAACAAGGTCCACCAACAAATGTAACAATTATTTTCCTGAAAGATTCTAACACTCTCTTCATCTAGTTATGGGATTACTAAGGACATAACTCCCCTCATAATAGTGTCTATGGTCAACAAAATGTTTTACTATTTTCGTGCTCTACCAACACCAGGATATAATTGTCGTACCACGCACCAAAGTGGGCAACCCTTAACTCCTGAGTTCACATCTCTAGCCATTAACAAACACTAGGTTGTATCCCCACAGTCCATATTATGACCACAACCATGACCTTACTTTAACCTTATAACTTCTAACTACGAAATACTATAAAACCCATTAAGATCGAAGTTCAATTTAACTTTTTCTACCTTCAAGTTTTAACACCGTATAATCACACAAATGTATTAATTATAATCAAACACAGCACATCAACAATCATACACATACTGAGGAGAACCGTTAGGAATGACATGCTAATTCAGGTAACTAGTCCAGATTTCTCATAGAAAGAACGTCGGTCAAATGCTTTTCTATTTCGAACCCCAAAATAGTTAACTGGACGCCTAAAAGCAAGTCATATCACTCCCAAGATCCAACCTCTATGCACATATAAACACAGCACACGCAAGACAATTCAGTCGCAAATCCATGCAAGCACACAATTCATGCCATGTAGTGGTGCCTATAATCATCAAACACATCATACATAAAGAGCATCATCACCCACAGCTCATAGGTATTCGAACCTAGAGCTCTGATACCATTCTGTCACACCCTCGATCCCGAGGCACAAGAACCCCACGAGACAACCTAACTTCATTAATTCAATATTAGGTATAACCCCTTTTGAAGATAAACCATTAAACTTAGCTTACTTTAAAAGTTGTCGCTTTTTTAACTTCAAAATTTTGTAAGTATAAGATCGAAAAATTTCGGCAAAATATCATTTGTTTTTCGAACTATCCAAAATTTTGTATTACCTGTGAAACATAAACCATACAATATACTTGGGCACTACCCGTTTTTCAATTCCCAATCACAATCTAAATTATTCAGTAATCAACAATTCTAGCATCAATATGAATGCATCCATAGTTTAACCAAAACCTCCAAGAACCCACAGTGTACATTTAACTAAAAGAATTTATAACTTAAGTATAGAGAATGAGCTTCATTTCCATTATACAAACTTATGAAATACAAGTTTCATTATTTTATTTCATATGCATAGTACTTACTAGAATTTAAACCCACAGTGTACAATTAACTAAAAGAATTTATAACTTAAGTATAGAGAATGAGCTTCATTTCCATTATACAAACTTATGAAATACAAGTTTCATTATTTTATTTTTTTTCAAATCATTTTTCTTCTTCAAATCTCTTAAAATAACCATGGAGTTTCTTACGTCTTCTTCTGCTCTTCAGAACCTGTAAAATATGTGTAAACTAACAACGTGAGCCGGAGTTCATAAGATAAAAACTAAAAAAAGTGCAATGCATGATTTGTGATGTGTGGTTGAGCAGGATATTATGCAAATCACTTTCATTTATTCTTTTTACTTATTTCTCAATTTACATACACATCCAGTTAATACAAACTTCAAAGATAATATAAATTTATTTTGATTCCTTACCTTCAAATTTACTAACTCATCCACTTAGTTCGTCTGTTAATTATTCCAACCTTATATTATCATTAAACTCGCTTCAGCGTTTTATTTATCTATTAAATTTTCATTTCTATTCTTTTCTTTTATCTCTCATTAGTTACATTCTTCTTTCCTTATCTTTCTTTCCAATTCATCTAGTTGTTATTCACGTTTCCGATTCATTACATTAATTCCATACTGAGCCGACGTCGGGTGCAGCTTATAGAAAACCCCTCCATATTTCCCTAATAGACAACGCGAAGCCATAGAGTAATAGATAGCTCTATAACTCACCACGATAACAACCTTTTTCAATTTTCCTGAAGAACACTGACGGATAGGCAACCCATGCACACTTTTTCGAGGACTAACCCGATGGGTAGGACACCCTACTTGCACAAGTTTTCGGTCTTTCACCGCGGAGCTAGTCAAGCCCAACTTAATCGCATTCACATCCATCATCCTCGATTCAATATTCAATTAACCATATTATTATTCATTAACAACCGGGAGTCCATCTCCTTAATTCAATTTTACAACCACATAATTTCATTTCACGTTTACAACCATTACTTTAGTTTCATTTTTAATTCCATATCATCAGTTCCAACTCAAACTTGTTATCATTTCCTTTATATCATAAATTCATCCAAACTCAACGTTCATAGAATTACAAGTTTCAACTGGTATATCAAATAAAACCAAACTATGAATGAATCAAAGTTGTCAAAATCATTTAAAGTTCTTGCCCATAGGAATCCAAAGTTTAACATACATGAGTTATTCATTAACCATTATTTTGTTCCAATCTATGCCAATCGAATTTATTATTATTACATATACATTCATTCCAATTAAGAAATCATACGGATGCAACGAATGTTACCTTCTTCAAGAATCATAGATTCATCCATCCTATATTCATTATATTTAGCAGCATACCTTAGGGCTTGGTGTTTAGATCTTTAAATTCATGTACTAGTCAAATGATTCAAAAACAAAGCCAGGTTTGACAACTTCATATTATCTCATATTCAAACTACAGATTTAATGTTCATTATATAAACAAGGAAATATGATTTAAATATATGCACAACTCCTTAAATTTCAAACCAAATTATCAAGTTATCTTTTGCTTATCAACTCACAAGTTATCAAACTTAGGTCACTCGTCCCAAGGTTTTCTCCTCATTTTTCCTCTTTATTTTTTTTTTTTCATCTAGCTTCATCATAGTTTCCCATGATTTAAGTTGAACTCTATAATATCTCCTTTAAGTCCATTCACTGTGAAACCTTAGTGTTCCAATTACTTTTCATATGAGTTTAGCTTGCTGGGTTCCAAGTCACATCCACAATCCATGTGTTTTTTCTTTGTCCCAAAACTAACCAATTATATCACTAAAGACCATCTGTTTAACTTCTGCTTTATTACAACATTTAATTCTCATAAAACTAATTTAATTTATCTAGATAATAACAAGAATCTCAAAGAGTTTATAATCGATCAACATGACTTAAATCTTCAATAACTTTAGTTATGCATATATATATATATATATATATATAGAGAGAGAGAGAGAGAGAGAGAGAGAGAGAGAGAGAGAGAGAGACTCAGGTTAAATAATTCCAACTAGTCCACCTTCATTCCAAAGATTATATTCAACATTCAATAGGTTTGAATCTTCCAATGGTTTTAGTTTTAATAAGGTCTGAACTTCTCAACCCACCTACCAAGTTTTCTATTTAAACCTTAGGTTCGGTCTTTCAATCACCTCTTAACTAATCGCAAAGTTTCCTGAATTCACCCAAATCATTACTTTCATCACCCTCTCCAATTATTGGGAGAAGTCCCTATATTATTTACTAATAAATCACAACTCTTAACTAGTGGATATTCTTATATATTATTTTTTTATTTTTTTATTTATCTTCTCTTTTTTTTTAATTAAAACTTTGATTTCATTTAGGAGTCCCTAATCGTCCAAGTTGTCCCAATTAGAGTATCAACTTAAATTATATATTAAAATTATATATTCAAGTTTACTAATCAAATAGTTCAATTAACATTTTAAGATTCCCCTTGTTCCTAAGTTATCCACCAATCCATGATTTAAATTAAAACTCTATATCCAAACATTCAAAGATAAATTATTATTTTTATGATTAAATTATCAAATCAGAACAATTTACACGATTCAAGAACATAACCGAATCTAAGAGTTTCAATCGCACTTGGATTTGTATTAAAGTTTAATTCTTGTTTATAGTAATTAACCCAAATCAAGTAAAGCACTCGAGTTAGTTTAAATCCTACCTATCGGAAGCAAAGCCCCAATTTTGGCGAAGCCCTAAAACTTTCAGTCCTCCAAGCTTTTTAGTTCCCTGGGTGAATCATCTTGTTACTTCCATCATATGGATCTTGATTTCTCCATTGGGGCTTCTAGTTCCAGGTGTAACTCCAACCAAAAAAAAAAGCTAGGGTTTAGATACATTTTCATGGGAGAAAAAAAGAAGGGAAAAAGCTAGTTATGGTTGAAACCTAGATAGAGATGATGCCCCAAACGACATTGAACCTCAAAACTAGGAAAGAAAAGTGCGGAGCAGGCCGTAGCAGCCACCACCTCCACCAAGTATAGCCCATCAGACAGCCGACCTCTACTGATAATCTTTCTCGTCGTAAAATCTTGAAAAACACAACCATCGGGATAAAAAAGCACACAACAGTTGAGATCATTGTAGGCTGACTCACTGATAGCAAGTTAAATGGATTCCTAGGAGTATGTAAGACATTAGGTAGGGTTAAGGACGGCATGGGAGTAGCTACTCCACGTCCCTTAACTGGTAAGGAAGATCTATTAGTCACAAGAACACCACGATAGCTAGGAGTCACCTGATAGTCAGATAAGTGTTCTTGCTTCTAAGAAGAGGAGGATGAGACTACCAAAGAGTAATCAACAGTAGCATTGGCTACTGGGGACGGCCTTCCATGTAATTTATAACACTCATTGCGAATATGTTCATGAATCCCACAGTAGTGGCAATAACGGGTCTCATGAGCACCTCTTTTGCAGCCCCCACCAGTTCAACCACCATCACGGCCCCTACCACGGTCACGGTCACGGCCCCGAGTTCCATTGCCACCACGAGAAACAACAAGGGCAGACGGGTCACTAGCATCAAGGGTACACTTAGTGTCGTCGCGACGCATCGAACGACTCACTCGATGGAAAGTCTCAAATAAGGTAGAAATGTCTGTCCCAGCAAAAATTTGTGAACAGGCCATGTCATATTCAGAATCCAAACTGGCCAAGAAACACAACTAAAATCTGCATCCGCTGTTCTTGAAATTTACTGAGAGAACTGGTGAATAGAAGAAGCCGATCGAACTCGTCAACAAGCACCTTAAAGCTCATAAAGTGCTTCTGAAGGGGACGACCAGCCTGTTGCGAGTGGAAGAATCCTCGTATCACATCATATAGGCACGATAAGTCATTTGTGGAGGAATAAATATCATCTAGAGCCCCCCAGATTTCTTTCATCGCATCGGCACTTGCAACCAAAATCTTGACACTGCGGTTCATGGAATTCATAATCTCACTAAAGAGACAAGCATCGTTTCGTACCCAGGTACGATAAATAGGAGAACTAGAATCAGGGATATCGTCAAATAAGTGGGAATCCAATTCCATGCCTTGCTAGGATTTCAACGCATTCTTCCGCCACAAAGGATAAGTAGAAGCACCATCGAGCTTCTCATCGACAAATCGAGTAAAAGAAGAGAACACCTCAGTTCTCATTGGTCGCTCGGTATCTGTCAGAAACGTAGCAGTCCTAGAAGTCTGGGAAGCAGACCTATCGCCCTCCGATGGCATTCTTATTCAAATACCAGATAACCCACAACCAGACAACCCTCACTGCATCAACAAAAATCGGACAACACAAAACTTGTTGAATGGAAAGCAAGCCATTGCATGGATGAATGAAGGAACGCAAGTGAGGGAGACAGAAACCAAAACCAAAATTGTCGAGACCTGTGCGACTGTTTCGGTGACTCAGCTAGGTTTTCGGCGACGGTTTAAATGGTCGGCAACTAGTTTTGGGACACAATCGGTGACTCGCAGTGACTGTTTGGTGGGTTCCAGCGACTATGTAGGTGGCGACACTGGTTTGGTGGTCCGACGACTAGGTTTGGTGGTCCAACGACTGTTTTGGGTGGTCGGCTAGGGTTGTTGAGGTTGTTGGTGACTGCTTTGTGGTTTGTCGGCGAGGGTTTTATGGTTTAGTGGTGCAGCTTAGTGGTTTTTGGGTTGTCGACGACTGTTTTTTGGTCTGTCAATGAGGGTTTGGCGGTTTGGTGGTGCGACTAGGGTTGCCAGAAGTCCGGTGGCTTTGATACTATGTTAACAGACATGATTAGATTGAATGAAGGCGTTAACCCTAATGAGGCACACACTAGTTTATTTATAGATAAACGAGGACATACAATATGCTATGGTGTGCTAACTACACCGGATAATAATCATAATAAAACTGACAGTTCCTCAAAACCCAAACAAAACTCAGTTCCTCAATTTGACAACACACTCCCCGGAGGTAAGGGAGGAGAAGATAGGTTCCAAGAAAGCTCAGGCTAAAAGAAGCAAAAAAAAACCTCCGACAAGAGGCACCACGAGGTCGACCAAGAACTTAGAACATAAAGGCACATACAAGTACAACCTTAATCAAAATTATCCAGACCAAAGCATCACCAAGCATAAACACCCGCAGGTACCACAAGCCTTATCCATTTAAAACCGTGGGTCCCACAAATCACTTTATCCCTAGCCCAGAGCTTTTGCTAAAAATTCATTCCTAATTCAAACGCTTGGGCGGAAACTTTGGAGCAGGAAAGCTACCGCCGCTCGCAAACCCAAATTAGCCCACGTTTTCATAAGCTTTCTCCACATTTGCACAAAGCAGCCCAAAACTAACATGGGTATTATCCACATGTGGGACCAACCACCATAAACAATTGACTCCATTTAGAGAGCTAAGAAACTGAGGCCCACATTCCACTCATACAATTCTCAAAATCCTTAATCCATGAAACCAGATTGATAACCACAAGTTCAAATTGCAATACAACGTAGTGGAGTATGACATCATGGATGATGTCCAAGCCCACTACCTACATTATGCATTGACAGCCAATAACCCGCCCATGGTATTCCAAAACCACATAGCTTTACACCAACGTGGAGTTCACTAAAAAAAAACCATGCTTAGCAAAATTGCCACCCAAGCCATAGCAAAATTGCCGCCCAAACCGTAGCAAAAAGTCCAGTTGCATGGCACTATCTCGGTACACTGCTCCAGTGCAGACCTACACCCAACAACCACTCGCCATCCGCACGTGACACGCACACGTCTTCTCCAGCTGAGTAACCCACATAGATCCAAAGAGTCCAAAAGCCAATGGAATCGGCTGAGCATACAAGACAAAATTAATCCTGAACGCACAAGCAGTCCCATAGGTCTTAGTACTTAAAACCTTGAAACAAGGTCTAAAAACATGGACTACCGTTTGAACGAATCTGCAGTTCATCGGAGCAAAAAAAATCTCTTGTTTCTTCTCTTTTTTCTTCTTAGCTGCTACAGTTTAACACCTTTCTTCAGAGCCATTTCTACAAAGATTTGGCTCTCTTTCTTTGTGTCTCCTCTACAATAAGGGTTTGCAGACGCTGCTGCCAAAACCATAACCCAATCAAAATAAGGACTTGCACAACATAGGTACCAAAGCACGGTACAAAGGAGCCAGATCGAAAAAACCATATCACACCTAGTCTGAGTAATGCAAGAGACCAATCTCATATTCAGAAACCAAAAACGATCAAAACCTTATCTAACTTACAATATCCATCATCAATAGCCACCGATAACCAAAAAATTATCTTTCATAACAACAAAAGCAGCCATGGCTGATCCAAAGGTGTAAAACCAGAATAATATCCATGGAAATACGAGACTGGTACAAAAAAAAATAACTTCTGTTGTACAAACCAAGAGGAATAAAAGTAACCTGAAGCATTTTCATACTTCACAGCCAGATTTGTTCAAAAGCTTTGAAACCAGCATATTAAACCTATCCCAAGCACTCCGTCGTAACAACAGATCTCATAACCATTTGCAGAGCCAAACACCACTTTATAAAACCAGGCTTAGTCGAGACAAGCTAAGCGCTAATCTTTAACGTAAAACAAAGACACCATGGAAGACTTGAGTGAGAGCACTCTAGAGAGAGAAACTCTCCCTTTCTCCCAGTAGATGCCTTTTGCAGCACATAATACTTAAAACTCATACAAACAACCCCCGAAAAAAATAGAAGATCATATACCACACACCAGAAAGCCATAATCTAACCCGAAGCATATTTGCTCTTATTTACAAATTTTATCTCCAGCATCAAATTCATATGGATGATACCAAAATGGCAAATAGCTAAGAAAATCATAAATACATACTTGGATCTGCTTCTAAATGAGGCAGACCTACTACCAGAACTCGCTTCACATCAATCCAAGCTCAAGAAAACCACTTGGCTCATTACATTCCCAGATTCACCATGCGAGGCCATGGGGAGAGCTTTCTCTGTTAGAATTTTAGCCACAAATCCCCTAACTCAGCAGAAAAAGGAATCACGGCTTCAATCCATACAAAGCAAGTAAAGAACAAGAACACCCACAAGAATATAAGAACTTATGTGGTTCGGCTGACTGCCTACTTTCACTGGAGAAGAAACATTTCACTATTTTCAAATATGGAATACAAGTTTTACTCCCAACCTCACAATCTCTGTGTATGGCCTCAAACTGAGCCTCTATGTGTCTCTCAATACTCTATCTGAGTCTCTCTCTGATTATTAAACAACTTGCACCCATTTTTCATTAACCCTAAATGAACTATAGTGTCCATATATATAACCCACGACCAAAAAATCCTAAAAACGCTTTAGGATGTTGCAGCGGCGCTCAAGCGACTAGTTAGCGCACCATTCTATTCTCCAGGCACTCAAACACCCTGCGAGAACCTAGCAAGCGCACAAGCGCTCAGCGAGAACCAGCTTCTAGACTGGCAACGCTCAGCGAGTGTTCTACGAGCGCCAGCTTCTACACTACTGGTTTTCTTGGAAAATTTGAGTCACAAACCTAACAATCTCCACCTTGGCTTGAATTTCTCAACCATCTTGAAGAACTGTCGGTGTTGCCTCAACCTGTACTCATTATTTTGGGTATGAGTGCTCCACTCTCTCTGGATCTTCAACTTGAATAGACCTGGACCAAATCCAAGCTACACTTGAATTTGACCCTCTTGTAATCAACAGTATTCTCATTCTTGGACAGTTTTCCAAACTTTAACTTTTTAGCCTTCTGTAAAAACTCCACCTTCTCTGACATTGCTACTCGCCCCTGAACTATTCCTATGCTGCCTGTAGCTTTCTTGTAAGACGAAGGTTCTCCACTTGATTGTTCCATCTATTATTGACTTGAACCACCATCATCCGATTTTCAGGGTGAGCTTTTTTTACTGAACTCCACCTCGACTGCTGCACTCTTCTTCTGACTTTCTGACATACTCTGCTCGTCAACGTGACCAAGCCCCAAATGTCTATGTCTGTGTCTCGTGTCGTCCCTACTGGAATCAATCTGTGTGATAGTGGTAACTCTACCTATCACCGTGTCCCCTACCAATCTGTAGAGACCATCCGCTTTCTTCCCTCTCATGATAACTGAAGATCATTTACTGATATTCATTTCTCCACCTCTTCATGTGTACCAGTAACCCAAAGAATCCAATGTCCCTACAAAAATAAGATTTTTCTTTAATCCTAGAACATGTCTGACATTTTTCAAGACCCTCATAACACCATCAAACATCATGATCTTCACTGTACCATTTCCAATGGCCTAGCACGCTGTGTCATTCCCCATTAGAACAGTACCTCCATTGCAAGGCTTAGTCTAGCCATTCATTCATATTTACATACGTTAGTTATTACATCATGAAGGAGTTCTGAACCGTTCAAAAGTACATAATTATTACAGTTTCACTAAGAAATTTTAAAAATTGCACTAAGCGCGAGAGAACTGAATATAAGCACAAAAGCAGAGATCTCGACTCCTCAAGATGCATCAGCTGGATCCACGTGCTCTTGAAACTCAAATTGTTCTTCAAACTCTTCTTCTCCTTCTAGGATGACTTCCTCCAAGAACTCTTCCTCACCTGTGGCACAAATGCCATGAGTCAAGGCCCTAAAGAAAAACACTAGACTAACCTTCTAACTAATCTCACGGCACAAAATTCACCGCAACACATACCATATAGCACCCAGTATAGTTTATAGTCAAGGAGACAGATAAATTTATAACAAGATAGCAAAAAAGTCAGTAAACATGTGCATATGAGATGCCATGCATAAAATGCAGATGCCCAACCCAACATGTACCCAAATTATAACAGAAATTTCACGCCGGGAATCACCAGAGTAGACTTGATGGGACTTTGATCACCAAACCTATCTTTGCCCCGTTGCGAATAGTAAATGCGTCGTCGAGGGTCATGCCACAGCTATTTTACTCAATGGCAACGGCGTGGGGGTGGGCCAACTAATTATTAGCCACCCTTATTCGGGCCAACAATTCCCACCTTAAGAACCAGGGTGCTTGTTTGGCGTCAACCCAAAGTCTAAATCATCAAAACCAGAATGTCAGTGACGAACCCATGGTGCCTAATAATATCCATAAACCATTTCAAACACCGGGAACGCACCCAGGGTGTACAAGCAACAATTATTTTAAACACCAGGGACGCACCTAGGGTGTTCAAACCAAAATATTTTTGAAAACGGCAACCAAGGACGCCCTAGACTTAGAATCAAGAACGACGATCTCAACACAGTCCATCCCAACAACGGTTTGCACAGATGAACTCCAATATGCCAGAATGCAAATGACAATGCTAATAATGTGTACCATTGATCTCAAGTGTGACAATTTATAGCATGGCATTAACATAGCAAGATTCATAGTAGAACGTGCAAAGCATAAGGTACAAGTATGTGAAGCACAAGCAACAATTCTCAAGATATGATTCAATATGATAGCATAGGTTCTAAATCATCATACATTCACTTAGAAACATTAATGGACTGATTCAAATCAATCATCATACAAAAACTCGGGTCTCATAGGGAAGGGTTCTCAAACATACTCTTAACAAATTTTAAGGTTAAAAGTCAAGTACTAAATTAAAAGAGCCGACAAGGTTTTGGGGCATCTAGACATGGAATCAAGCTATGATTTTTATACACCATTTAAATAAAAATATTTTTTACAACTATCATCATTTAACACCAAGGCCAAATCCTAAGGCAAGTGGGTGAACAATTCATCTTAAGCAAAAACGGTTCAGAACTTTTCTCAAGATTTTACCAAAATTATGCTTCTGTTGGTCTCGGTTTTAGGGTATCATTTCAAGTCAAAATGAGCCTATTTTTTATTATGTTCTAGTTTAACATGTCCCCTACAAGTTTCATGTTTAGAGCCAAGGGTAGTTATTTGGAACAAGTTAGACTTTTTGGCCATTTTAGAAAATAGGTTCTGTCAGCCGCCAAAACTCAACAGAGCCGGTTTTGGACAGATGATTTGAATCGGATTTGCGATATCATCCCGAGGCTTTATGGTCTGCTTTTTGGGAAGCCAGTACTTCAATATGTTAGCTACAATATTCATGTAGACCACTTTGGGAATAGGCCACTAAAAATAGGGGTTTTGAGCTATATAAAATATGTGACAGAATGTTCCTTGAAAGCCAAAACTCAATAGAAACTTTTATAAGGGTTTTGACCTGTCAAAACTCAATGGTTTGTTCTCAATTTTTGTGGGTAGATAGATATACATGTTATCTACAACTTTTATATTTTGACCAAAGTTCGGATCTCATTTTAAAATAAGGTTTCCAAGTCGGTAGTGTTGACTAGTCAAAATATGACACACTTTGGTAAAATTACAATATCTTGAGTTCTGGTTATGCAAATGAGTTGAAACTAACTTTGGATGAAAGATAACACAAAATGATAAATCTGGATATAAAGAACATGCTTAGATCAATTTTCTACATTAAGTTATGGCATTTCAAATCTGAGGGTTCAAGTCTTCTACTTATGTTATGTCAAGTTTTTGTTCCATTTATTTGCATGCTTGTGTTTTAAACTTTAATATCAAGGTTTCAGCACACTTAGAGGTCATCAAACTCAAAGATAACATCACACAACATCTCATATCATTTATAAACAAAATAGCCCCTATTTTGTTACTACGACACCTTTTCGGTTTGATTTTGGTTCTCAATTCTTAGAGTGTTTAAAGAGATGTGTTGGGAGATATTTTGAGGGATATTAGACATAAGGTTTAGAAGTTTTACTTACTTATTTGAGGGCTCAAGGAATGGTGGCATGGAAGGACTTAGCTTTAGAAAAACTCCTCTCCTTGGTTTCTCCTTCCTTTCTTCCTTTCTTCTTCCTCAAACTCTCATAAACACTCAAGGGCAAGAGGTCTGGTTTCTCTCCCTCTCTTGCACGAAAATATGAAGGGGAGAAGAGGTGTTTAGGCTTAGTTTATATAGGCAAAGGGCTAGGAAACATGGAGGGGACAAAAATTCAATTAAGGGTACTTTCTTCTCAGTTTTCTCTTCCACTTCACATGGGTTGAGTTGACATCGTGATGGCTTTGAGGGAAAAAAATCAGATTTGGGGAAGCTAAATTAAGCTAAAAGTTAATTTGATGTATCTTTTTTGTGCCTTTTCCTACTTAGACCTATTATTTTAGTATATTTATGATAAATATAGTATTCCCATGTATTATTATAGTTTCTATAGCAATTGATTAAATAGATGTAATCTTTTAAGTCAAATTAAGTTATTTTGGCAATAATAAATTTTTGACTTATTTTGTTGTGTATGAATTTTAATAATGATTTGTTTGCTTTTATTGACCTATAACACTATATTATTATGTATATTACTTGTTCAACAAGTATTAGATCATCATAAAGCTTAATTTAATACATTTCTCATCATTTTAAGCTAAAAAAAAGTAAAAAGTCACTTTTGGCACACTTCCTAAGGTGGTCGGCCACTAAGGGATAATTTTGTCATTTTTGATGTTATTTTGTCCTTTTCTACTTAATTGTACTTAAATCCTTGATTTAGGGTATTCATGTGTCAAATTTTTAATTTTTAAGACTTTTTGTTGTATTAGGGGTACAACAGTCATTTTATCCTATTTATGAGAATTTTTGATTTTTTATTAATTATTTCATGATATTTACTTCATTTAGAATGCTAGAAGACTCTCCGGGTGCTTAGGTTTTGTTGCCTGAGTATTGGAACTTGTTGAGGTTTCCGGGCCGAACTTAGGATTTTTGATTTGAATTAGGGTTCTGAACTTCTTTTGTGCTCTATGGTCTCGTGGACTATCCGTCACGAACACTTAGGGTTTGGGCTGGGTCTTTACACGGGTCGTTATCAACCGAGTTGTTACAATTAGGGTTTGTACCGGGTCGTTACATAGAGAAAACCCTAAGGTAAAGATTTTAAGTTGTTAAAATTTATAGGTGATAAATTAATAGTACAGACATTCTACAAAATCTCTACGCTACAGAACTCGCAATCTCTCATTTCCCAAGGCCTGAAGGTTCACTAAACTTAGGCTCTGATACCAACTGTGATGCCCCGTCATCCGGGCACGTCGGGACATATGTAATTATAAATAAGAAAATATTCTAGTCGAGGATTCATATTACATATGATAATTACTACATCATTAGCGGTTTAGAATTTGTTCAAAGTACTTAATGATTATAGTAATCTAGAAAACTTAATAAAAATTACATTATGTCCGTGGAAAACTAAATAAAAGATCAAAAAGAGAGATTCTACATCTTTAAGCTGCTTTGTTGGGGTTAACCGGCTCCTGCCACTCTCCCCCTTCTTCGTGGTCTCCTTACTCGACGAACGCGCCTTCCTCAAATGGTCTTTCTTCTTCACCTATGGCACAAATGCCATGAGCCAGAGCCCAGAAGCAAATTCCCTAAACCGTCTAACAAACTTACAACAAAATATCCTACAATACATATCGTATAACACTCAATACAAATTTAAGGGCAACGAGACAGACAATTTATCAATTTCAACAGGACAAGAACATATTAGAATAATTGTGCAAGTGCGTGATGTAGATGAATGTAATGCAATTACCCATCCCAACGTACTTCCAGAACAACATCATGAATTCCATGCTGGGAATTACAGAATAGATTTGATAGGACCTGATCACCGAACTATCCTCGCCTCGTTGCGAAAGGTAAACCCTCGTCATGGCTACATCCTATGGTCGTTTTACGCAATGGCAACGGCGTGGGAACTGTTCTTTGTCCAATTTTACCCATCCTTATTCTAGGTCAACCAATCCCACCTTAAAGACCAAGATACTCATTAGGTGTCAACCCAAAGTCTAATTAAAGTTAGTGACGAACCTATGGTGCCTAATCCCCCTTTTTAAAATAGACAATCTCCCATTTTATTTTCAAAAATGGCAACCAGGGACGCCCTAGATTCACAACCACAGAAAGAATGATTTCATACTCCCAACCCAATTTGAAAGGTACAAAGGGACTCCGATAACCCAAGATAAAATATGAGAATGCTCATGATGTGCAATATGCTTCTCGTGTGCAATTAATTATAGCATGTCATATAAACATAGTATCGCACGAGGTACAACTTGCTAAAGCATCAAATACAAGCATGTGAAGCACAACCATAATTTATGCGACATAGAATCGAACTATCGGCAAGAGTTCACTTCATCAAAATTATCATTTTTATACACTAATTACTCACAAAGTTCATATAAAGTCTATATACTCAAGTTTCACAAAATAACACACCATTCGTACACTTAATAAATTTTATGTAAATGTTCAATTGCTAGTTTTTAAGTTGCGACAATGTTTTGAAGTACTTAGACATCGATTTAATTTCTGAAATTTGAACACTAATTAGGTAAAAAAAAATTCTACAACTTTCATGTTTATCACTAAGATTAAATCCTAAGGCAAAGGGGACATTTGATTTAATTTAGAGAAAATCATTCAGCACTTTACAGAAAAAAGTGCAGAATTTAGGCCTCTGTTGGACACGGTTTTTGGGCATCTATTCAAGGAATATGGCTCTGATTTTTGGTGAGCTTTTAGTTTAAGGTATTCCCTACAAGTTTCATGTTTTGTGCTAAGGAAAGTTGTTTGGAAACAGTCAGTGATTTTGACCAATTTATAAAAAAAGGTTCAGTGAGTCTAAAAATGGTCTGCAGAATGGGTTTTTAACAGAGAATACTTAAAACCTTTAGAGTATCATCCGAGGGTATTTTGGGCTACGTTTTGCTCAGTATTTAGTTTAATATGTTAGCTACATTTTTCATGTTTACCACTTTTGGATTTAGCTTCTAAAAACTTAGGTTTTTGGTCTCACAAAAATGTGTGACATGGGGCTCTGTCAGTCACGGAAACACAATAGTGAATTTTGGAAGTGTTTGTACCTATCAAGGCTTCATATTTTTGGCTCATGCTTGGTGCAAAGTAAGATAAATATGTTATCTACAAGTTTTATGTTTTGACCCAAGCTCGGTTCTCACTCTAACTTAGGATTGTTAGGTCTCCAACTTAAAGTGGTCAAGATCTGACACTCTTTAAAAAAATGACATATCTGGAGTTCTACCCAACGAAATCATTTCAAACCAATTTTGTATGAAAGATAACTCAACAATATAGGTCTGGACACAAAAATCACTTTAAGATCATTTTTTTACAATTAGTTGTGATATTTTAAAGTTCGTGGCAGAAAGTAGGTAAACCCAGAAAATCAAGTTACTTAGGGTTTTAATAGCTTAGCTCATGCGGTGCCCATTTTTGATATATTTTCTTTGCATGCATGTTATAAACTCATATAAACCAAAACTCGAGAACATATTTAAGCCATAAACTAAAAAATATACATATGCAAGTACATGCAAGGCTTATTCATACACAAACAGTTCATAAACTACTCCTACGATGCCTTTTTGAGTTATTCTTTGTTTCTTTTTCTTAGGGTTGATTATAGAGATGGATTGAGGGTTATTTTATAAGAGAATAATCAAAAGATTTTAAGGAATTTACTTACCTCTCTTGATGTTCAAAGATGTTCAAAAGATTGTAGGAGAATAGAGCTTAGCTTGAATGCCTCCTTCTTGATCCTTTTCGCATCCCTCTTTCCTCCATCTTTCTTCTTCTCTCCTTTTTCTTGAGAATGCTTAGAAAAATTTGGGTGGTTCTCTCTCTCACACTCTCAGCCAAAATGTATGTAGAGAAGAAGAGGGTTTGGCATGTTTTGATACAAAAATTATACGGGAGGCTTAATTATGGTATGTAAGTAAATTTTGGATTTTCTAAATTATCATTGGTTACATGGGAGGTCGGAGTTATTAGAGACTTACAAAAATTAGATTTTGGGTAGGTGGGGTTTCGGCCATGGTAGTTTTGGGGCAGACAAAAATGATTTTGTGTTTAATTAAGGTTTTAAATTGTATTTTGGTACAATTTTGTGAAGAAAAATACATAAAATATTGATTTTATATATCTTTTTGGTACCTAAACCTGCTAAAACCTATTATATTAAAGTGGTTATAGTTAATTTAGTCTTTCCATAATTTATCATAATTTTGATAACAATTAATTAAATAACTATAGGCTTTTAAGCTAAATTAAGTTAGTTTGACTAGAATTGGCTTTTTGACTTAATTATTGTGTAGAGACTTTAAATAATTATTTGTTTGGTTTTGTTGACCTATATCATTATATTATTATGTATATTACTTGTATAAAAAATATTAGGTCAAAATAATGCTTAATTTATACACTTGTTTCTCATTTTTAAGCTTAAAAATACAAAAAGTAGCCTTTTAGGCACATGGATATCCCTGGGTGACCAGCCATGCAAGGGTAATTTGGTTATTTTTGTTGTTATTTTATCTTTTATTAATTAATTGTATATAAATATCTGACTTTGGGCATCCATGTGTCAAATTTTAAATTTTTAGGATTTTTTCTGTACTTGGGGCAAAATGATCATTTTACCCTAATTATGAGAATTTTTGATTTTTAATTTTATATTTTATGTTATTTACCTAATTTAAGCTATCCCGGGACTTTTCTGAGTATTAGGTTTTGCCTCTGAGTATTCAGTCTTTTTAGGATTTTCAGGTCAAATTAGGGTTTTGAGTTAATTAGGGTTTCTTCCATTCATGTAGCGACCTAGGCTCTCATTTGTCTATCCGTCGCTAATACTAGGATTTAAGCCGGTTTTTTACAAAGACCATCTTGCATTGAGCTCCTATTATTAAATACTTAATTCATCTACCCACATTAAGATTTTCGATATTCACTAATTAAATTTATTACTGATAATATAATTTAATCAGCATCTTAAAATTCTTTAAACCCTTTTGCTTAACATGTTTGACCGCCGGATAATTAAATCTACCTGCAGGGTTTGACCTAGTCAAAACTTATAAACTTCCTTAAGGGGTATCGTCAATCTCGATCATTCGAGGCGTAGATTACATCAATAATTAATATTCACCATATAAATAATGCTGCTATCCAACTCATCGAGAATATAGACCCATATAAGATCGCACCCTCTAATGAATCAAAATAATAAATATTAAATATATGCAAATCTATAATTATTTCAGGATTAAGAGCATAAGCATTTTCGTAATAATCTTGGGGTTTGAATTAATTTATATAGTTAGTATATAATTAATTACCCAAATGTGTCCCGTTCAATACACATAAAGTGTACTAGTACAGAGAGTCGAAATAATAGATGACGCTATTATCTATTCCCCGTAATCAAGACAGGTCTACTAAAATTCTGCGCTACAGTCATACCGATGGTATGCCCATTTTTATCTAAACTGTAAACAAATACTTATGTTCTTTAAGAACCTAAAATCTAGTCTTCTATGTGCAAGCCGTACTCTATACACCAGATTAAATACTATACAGAATAAAGGACATCCATGCATAACATTAAAGAAATGATATTGCATACATTACTTATTAAGATTCTCATAAAATGAAAAATTAATTTTATTAAAATAAAATTAACTACTAAAAACATGATTTTTAGTATCAATCCTAACAATTATATATTCTGATTATCTTTTGCTTTTTAGGTTTTCCAGTACATCCGCGGTTTCGATTGCTCTGCTTTCGGTGAGGTGTTGGAGTGGTATGGTGCCCTTCCTACTCCCAGTGGGGCTCTCATCGATGCCTCCGGCTTTGCTCGGTTCGTACCTTTGCTGGGTAGGACCAGCAATGACCGGGTATGGTTGACAACCTTGCTTGAGAAGTGGTGGGGCACCACCAACACCTTTCATTTCTCCACCTTCGAGACCACACTGACACCACTGTACTTCGTTATGATCACAGGCATCAGGGTCAGAGGTGCCCCCATTCCATTTGATCCCGACATTACCCGCTCAGTCAACGCTCTGAGCTATCTTTTGGGCGCTATTCCAATACAGATGGACTAAGACTAGGTTAGGTACACATGGTTCTTTGAGTACTTTCACCACTTTCATTGTACCAAGCTCCGTCATTATGAGTGGGTTGCTCGCGCTTTCCTACTGTACATGTTCGGTACCTCCTTATTCTCAAACAAGGAGAATACCGTACATCTTCATTATCTTGCCGCTCTCATCCACCTCGACCGAATATCCACATATGATTGGGGAGGAGCTGCTCTTGTCATGCCCTATGGTTCGATGAGGGCCTTGACCCGATTCCCTCAAGAGCTCAGTATTGGGGAATACTAGAGGGTCTAGGAGGTAAGTTTCTTTTTACAGTTATGAACTTATGAGTTCCTCGGGCTACATATCCAGGTGAACTCTGCTGCTGACCCTCTGATTACATGTTTCTCTTTATATGCAGTCTGAATGATTTTAGATGTTATCTCCTTACTTCATCTTCGGTAGTCATCTTTTTGGGAATCTTTTAGAAACAACCCTTATACAAATCTGTCGAATATGGTGCCAACGAGTTTTTGTGCAAAAATAAAAGATAAGAAGCTGTTAGATGTCATCCTCAATTTAAAATGTATAATTGTTCTTAACTGTCATATTGCGAGAATTTTCTCTAGTTTATGAGAATCCAAAATAGCATCATAACACCTATCTTTCAAATCCCATATTGAAAGTTAATCTTTTTTTGATGTAGAATCGCCAACAATGAGTGTGCATAGAATAAAGAATAGTGAAAATTTTGATAAATTTATGACACGAGTTAATACACAAATAGACGAGATGCGTCAAATGATTCTTGAGTTAGGCAAATTGCGTGAGCAGGATCGACAAGCACAAAATCCAAACCTAGCCCCTGCTAATTAGGATAATCCACCTTCAGATCGAGTTCAAAAACCGATAGAAGGAGCGAATATGAGGGAATTCTTAAAAATTAGACCGCCAACTTAAAAAGGAGGGCTAGATCCAGTCAAAGCCAATGAATGGGTAGCAGCAATGGAAATATATTAAGTGTGATGATGTGTTTCAAAGCACAGAAAGTCAGTTTGGCAGCCTACTAGCTCGAAGGTGAGGCACAACAATGGTGGAACTTAAAGGAGCAAGATGACCCGCGGATAGAATGGGAGCAATTCCTAGTGTTTTTTAGGGGGAAATAGTTTTCTCAATCCTTACGAGATGCAAAGTGCACCGAGTTCCAACAACTTAAGGAACGAGAACAAACAAAGGTTTTCGAATACAAGGCAAAATTTACTAACTTAGCTGAATACGCCCGGCACATGATTCACATCGAGCGCATGAAGGCCTGAAACTTTGAAGATGGATTGAAGCCTAAAATCAGAAGAATGATTCGATCTCTAAGGCTAACCACTTACGCTGACGTTGTTGATTTAGGTTTCCTTTTTAGACTAAATTATGCACTTTTCCAAACAACTGAACCCTTTTTATAAATTAGCCAAAATCTCAAACTTTTTCCAAACAACTTGCCTTAGCATAAAACCTGAAACTTGTAGGGGACACCTTAAACTAAAACCTCACCACAAATTAGACTTATAGCCCTTGAATTGATGCCCCAAAATCGTGGCCAACAGAGGCCTAAATTCTGCTCTTTTCTCTATAAAGTGCTGAATGGTTTTCCCTAAATTAAATCAAATGACCTCTTTACCCTAAGATCTAACCTTAGTGCTAAACATGAAAGTTGTAGAAAATATTTTTTAGCTAATTGGTGTTCAAATTTCAGAAATTGTATCAATGTCTAAATACTTCAAAACACCGTCGCAACTTAAAAACTAGTAATTGAACATTTACATAAAATTTGCTAAGTATACGAATGGCGTGTTATTTTGTGAAACTTGAGTATATAGACTTTATATGAACTTTGTGAGTAATTAGTGTATGAAAATGATAATTTTAATGAAGTAAACTCTTACCGATAGTTCGACTCTATGTCACATAAATTACGGTTATGCTTTGCATGCTTATACTTGATCCTTTAGCAAGTTGTACCTCGTGTCATACCATGTTTATATGCCATGTTATAATTAATTGCATACAAGAAGCATATTACACATTATGACATATTTCATATTAGGTGTCGGAGTCCCTTCGTACCTTTCAAATTGGGTTAGGTGATATGAAATCATTCTTTCTGTAGTTGTGGATCTAGGGCGTCCCTGGTTGTCATATTTGAAATTGAATTAGGAGATTGTCTATTATAAAAAGGGGAATTAGGTACCATGGGTTCGTCACTAGCTTTAATTAGATTTTGGGTTAACACCTAATGAGTATCCTGGTCCTTAAGGTAGAATTGATTGGCCTAGAATAAGGATAGGTAAAATTGGATAAAGGCCAGTCCCCACGCCATTGCCATTGCGTCAAACGGCCAAGGCATGTAGCCATGACGAGGGTTTACCTTTCGCAACGAGGGGAGAATAGGTTCGGTGATCAAGTCCCATCAAGTCTATTCTGTAATTCCTGGTGTGTAATTCCTGATATTGTCATGGATGTATATCAAGTTGGGTAACTGCATTTCACTCATCTGCATCACGCACTTGCATAATTGTTCTAATATGTGCTTGTCCTATTGAAATTAATAAATTGTCTATCTCTTTGCCCTTAGATTTGTATTAGGTATTATACGAACTCAGATTTCTAATCAGACAAAGATTTCGTAAGTCTACCTCAAGATATGTGTTTACCTTAGGAGGTGGAGTTATAAGTTAGAGGAGTATCAAGCAGTCGTGCATTGTTATTCCACCATGGAGGCTGAGCACGTGGCAGCTTCTAAAGTAGCCAAGGAGGCCGTCTGGCTCAAGAACTTCCTATTGGATCTAGATGTGGTCCCTTCAGTCCAGTCGACTATTACACTTTATTGTGATAATAGCGGGGCAGTTGCAAACTCGAAGGAATCAAGAGTCCATAAGAAACGAAAGCACATTGAGTGTAAGTATCATCTAATACGAGAAATTGTACAAATGGGTGATGTTGCTGTGACAAAGATTACATCAGGATACAACGTTGTAACTCCTCTTACAAAAGAGTTTACTGGTTAAGACTTTTGAAAGTAATGCAAAAAGCATAAGAGTCAGATATATGACAGTATGATTTTGAGTATAAGTAGTAGATTACTAGGGTTGTATACTGAAAATTATGTTTTTAGTCCATATTTGGTAACGTTTATGTTTTATGTTTTATGTTTTTGTTTTTAAATTTTTTATAAACTGTAAACAAAAACATGTTT
The DNA here is from genome assembly GCA_032360265.1 of Heliamphora ciliata. Classification (NCBI taxonomy): domain Eukaryota; kingdom Viridiplantae; phylum Streptophyta; class Magnoliopsida; order Ericales; family Sarraceniaceae; genus Heliamphora; species Heliamphora ciliata. The sequence goes on from JAUMHN010057354.1 coordinate 44,517, forward strand.
TTTAATTATTTTTGTTTTAAAAAAACTGTAAACACTTTTCAAAATCTACAAAATTTTTATAAACAGAAAAAATATGTTTTCACTTATTTTGTAAACATGTTTTGATTGTATTTTTTTTTTACCATCTCCGACTATTACATTTGGCGACCACCTCCAACTATTACATTTGGCGACCACCTCCAACTATTTTTCTAGTTAACACCTCCAATCACCAATCTCTGACCATTATCGCTACATCTTGCTATTATTCCTGACTAATATATCCTTGGTCACCACCATTCAGCCATCATTGCCGACCATCTGCTCCGATCACCGTCTCCGACCACCACTTTCGACCACCATTTCTACCGTTTGCTATCATGACCGAATTACACCTCAAACCACCATCTCCGACCATTGTATTTATCCACAATCTCAAACTAACACTTTTCAAATATTTATGTGCCAAACATGTTTTTATTTTTATTTTTTATAAAAATAAATAAAAATATATTTTTTATTTTTTGTAAATAAAAAATAAAAAACTATAAGGGCTAACATTCAATTTATTCTTTTTTAGTTTATTTCTTTATTATATAATTTTTTGTTTTTCTAAAAAGGGACCGCCCTAGGTGTCCGCGTTCAAAGCCAATTCTGCAAACCAGCACATCAATTCACATCTCAATGGAACCCAATCATAAATCTCCCCACGAAGAACAGTCACCCGACTTCCAATCACCACCCCCACCAGCGGCGGCGGCAGCAGCAGCGGCAGCAGCACCACCACCACAACAGGTCGCGGCCGCCCCCAGAACTTGCGCCGACTGCGGCGTCCCCACAACCTACTCACCACCGCCATCATGGTCCGACATCTCTCCTCCCCCCGCTTACCGCCCTATCCGCGCCCCAGCTATCAGCCTCCCACCCAACTACAATCCCCAGCAAGCCATCATCCTCGCCCCCGTCCCTCAAGCGCAGAAGGTCCCCGCCATCTCCCCGCCATACCTATTCCAATCCCCCATCAAGCGAATCCACTGTCCTGACGATATCCGCAGCTTCCACGAC
>JAUMHN010057355.1:0-27351 GCA_032360265.1 Heliamphora ciliata
GAAATATAAAATTAAAACTTAAAAGAAAGAGGAAATAAAAATGCTATAAAGAAAATTTAAAGCTAATAAATAAAGTACTAGAAAAAGAAAAATTAAAGTAATGCTAAAAGAAAATAAACACTAAATTAGAAGAAAATAAAATGGAGTATTAAACTAATTGTACAAGAAAATGAAATAACATACTATTGAAATAAAAATTAGACTAAAAGAAAATTAAATGTTAGAACATTAAATTAATGTGAAAGAAAAGAAAAAGAAAAGAAATAAAATACTAGAATTTAAATAGATATAATATTGACTATTACAACCATTTTTATGTAAATGCATTGAATTATAACAATTAACAACATTGATAAGTTATAATTGTTAAAAATATTAGCACTATTTAATGATTTAACAATTTATAATAGGCTTAAAATGTAAGTAAGTAAACCAACAAAACAAGTAAACTACATAAGCTAAAACATGAATTTAAACATAAATAAAACAAGAATGTAACTGGAACGAATACGTGAAAATTGACCCGATCACTCCAAAAGAGAGAAGATGGAGCTAGAAAAATCGGAGATCCAAGCAGAATACTTGGATTGCTAAGGAATTCTCAAGTTGGGGAATGTGAGTTGGCAATTTGATCCTCGAGCGATGATCCAAGCTAGGGTTTGGGACTATCGGAGGCTCGGATCTCGGTATTTCAGCAGGGCTTCGGCATCGGGACTCGAAATTGCTCGGCGACTCGGCAGAGCTTCTCTCACTAAACCTCTCTATATTTTTCTATCCTTGAAATCGTACCAGAGGTACAATATTTATAGAATTCTTCAACCAATGAGACGCTGCCACGTTCTAAGGCATGTTAGGCTATTTGGACTTGGCGGCCGCCACAATGTGAGTTAGCAGTCGCCATGCTTAAAAAGGTTCCACAAGGTTCTGTTGGCGGTCGCCACAATGAACATGGCGGTCGCTACTTTTGGCAATGACTTGGGCAACAAGTTATCGATGGTTTGGTACAACTTCATTGGTTTTGGAGGTTTTTGATGGTTTTTGATGGTTGGGTTCAATTACCAAGCTTGGATTACTTTTCGAGGATCGAACTGAGACACCATTCTAACTATTTTCATCATCGGATTCACCTAAGATTGGGTGGGGTCAAATTGGGGTGTCTACACCAGCAACTCAGACTTTTGGGGTTACGAAAAGGGGTGCTTTAGTCTAGTTAGTGCGACTACCCACGACACAGGGTTATGGTGGGCAGACTAAGGGACCGTAGGGCCAAGCATACGCCCTTACAAATCTCAGCTCCTCCAAGGCACCAGTTGTGCCTGACACCACAGCGACTACTTCAGTTATCAGAAGTACTCTCTTAGTGTACTGTTCAAGGGCTAGTGTTCTTATTGACATGGGAGCATCATATTCTTTTATCTATCTTCTTTGGGGTTGGAGATAGATACGTTAGATAGCAAGCTATGTTGATTGCGATCGAAGGAGGCTATCAATTTGTACACCAGAGGGTGATTGCTTTTGTTTTGTTGGTGATTGGGATGATGGTTCAGTGTCTATGCCCGGTGTTATGCGAAATTGAGAAAACCTTAGTTTACTCTTTTCTGCTCTCATGTTGGATGAGGATGTTAGGGTTCAAGGAGAGTTTCCCTTTATAGTTTGTGACTACCTAGATGTCTTTCCTGACGTGGTGAGATAGAGTTTTCTATCAATCATGTTTTGAGAGCCGCTCTTATATCGATGCCATCCTACCGTTTTGCATCAGTAGAGTTGCAGGAGCTTCAGGTACAGCTTTAGGAATTGCTAGCTAAGGGGTTTGTACGTTCGAGTACATCGTCGTGGAGTGCTCCAGCCTTGCTTGCCAAAAGAAGGATGGGTCCTTGAGATTGTGTATTGATTATTGAAAGCTGAATCAAGTAATGGTGAAAAAAAAATCATATACCAAGGATTGATAATTTATTCGATCAATTAAAGGATTCATGCTATTTTTTGAAGATTGACTTGGGGTCATGGTATCATCAGTTGAGGATAAGAGATGATGATGTAGCAAAGACCACTTTCTGAACTCGTTATGGTTATTATAAGTTTTTAGTCATGCTGTTCAGCTTGACTAATGCACCTACGACGTTCATAGACTTGATGAACCACATATTCCATCCATATCTTAACAGTTTTGTAGTCGTATTTGTAGACGACATTCTTATCAACTCACCATTGAGGGAGGCACACGAGGGACACCTACGTATTACTCTACAACTTTTGAGGGAACACTGCTTGTGTGCAAAATTTGTGAAGTGTGAATTTTGGATGCCTAAGGTAAAGTTTCTTGGACATGTGGTATCGGGGGATGGAGTATCAGTGGATTCTTCAAAGATTGATGTCGTGATGAGTCGCTTCGAAGAATGTGTTTGAGATTCACTGCTTTTTGGGTTTCGCAGGCTACTACCGACGATTCATGAAAGACTTTTCTTGACTCGCCACGCCTATGATCCGCTTTACTCGAAAGGGGGTCAAGTTTGTGTGGAGTGAGTCTAGTGATTTAGCATTTCAAGAGCTGAAAAAGAGATTAATGAGTGCACTAGTGTTGGTTATTCTGGAACGGGATTTGGGTTACACAGTTTATTGTGATGCGTCACATGATGGCTTAGGATGTGTTTTGATGCAGGAGGGTAAGGTTATAGCTTATGGATCTCGGCAGTTGAAGGCTCGTGAAAAGAACTACCCAACACATAACTTGGAGTTGACATCAGTGATTTTTTCCTTTAAGGCATGGTGGCACTATCTTTACGGTGAGCATTTTGAGGTTTTCTCGGATCACAAGAGTTTGAAATACTTATTTTTGCCGAAGGACCTGAATCTACGCCAGTGAAGGTGCATGGTGTTTATGGAGGACTATGATTTTGATCTTCAGTATCACTCGGGGAAGGCCAATGTTGTGGCCGATGCTCATAGCAGGAGATCTCATGGTTCGTTTGCTTCTATTGCCATATAAGAGTGGAACATGCTTCAGGAGGTTGTTGAGTTCGATTTATGTCTCGAGGAGACAGAGGAGGGTGCAACATTATTTTCAGTGGTTTCACGACTAATGTTTGTTGCACGTGTTCTTGAGGCTCAACAGATAGATTAGGAAGCTCAGACGTTATGGGATCGTCTTGCTAGTGGGAAAAACACCATGGGATGGGTTGTGAGTCTGGATCAGAGTTTGAGATTGACAGGAAGAGTGTTTGTGCCAGAGTCAAGCAGTGATGACGTGTTACATGATTTCCACAATTCTCGTCTTGTAGTGCACCCGGAAGGCACCAAGATGTGTCATGACCTGTGCCATCAGTTCTGATGGAAAGGAATGAAGAGGGATATAGATCAATTTGTTTCTCGGTGCCTTACTTATTAGCAAGTGAAGACAGAACAACAGAGGCCAGCGGGCCTGCTATAGCCATCGCTGGTGTAATGACCCAGTTCGGACCCTAGTTGTAACAACCTGCTTGATAATGACCCGTGTAAAGAACTAGTCTAAACCCTAAGCATTAGTGACAGGTAGCGCATGAGACCATAGAACACGGAAGAAATTCGAAACCCTAACTCAACTCGAAAATCCCAAGTTCAATCCAAAAATTCTAAAAAGATCCAAAACTCAAGCAAAAAAATCTTAACACTCGGAGAATCTCCCAACATTCTAAATCAAGTACTTATCATGAAATAATGATCTAAAAATAAAAAATTCTCATAAGTAGGATAAAATGACCATTTTGCCCCTAATACAGTAAAAAGTCTTAAAAATTTAAATTATGACACATGAACACCCTAAATCAAGAATTTAAGTACAATTAAGTAGCAAAAAATAAAATGACATAAAAATGATAAATATACCCCTTAGTGGCCGACCACCTTAGAAGTTGTGCCAAAAAGTAGCTTTTTGCTTTCTTTTAAGCTTAAAAAGATGAGAAAGAAATTAAATCAAGCATTGTGATGATCCATCTCTTATTGAATAGGTAATATACATAATAATATGGTATTACAGGTTAACAAAAGCAAACAAATCAATATTAAAGTTCTTACAAAATAAAATAAGTTAAAAAGTTATATATTGTCAAACTAGCTTAATTTGATTTAAAAGATTACATCTATTTAATCAATTACTATGAAGACTATGATAATTCATAAAAATACTAAATTTATCATAAACATACTAAAATAATAAGTTTCAGTAGAAAAAGACACCAAAAAGATATATCAAATTAACTTTTAAAGTATTTTCTTGCACAAAAAGGCACGCAAACCAATGCAAAATCCCATGGTTGATTGAGATCAAATTTTTTTGTCTCCCCAAACTGACCCTAGCAGTATTCCCTTCCCCTGATATGATATGTTCCCTCAAAACTTGTACCAAATCAAATCAACCCATGTGAAAGAGAGGAAAAAGTACTAAAATGTGATTATTTTGTTCTCTCTTTGTTCCTTAGCTTTTTCCTATATAAACCAAGCCAAATACCACCCTTTTCTCCTCTACACATTTTCGGTCAAGAGAGGTGAGGGACCAGACCTTCATTGTTCTTGAGTGCTCATACAAGTTTGAGCGAGAAAAAGAAGGAGAAAGAAAAAGAAGAAGAAGGAATCAAGAAAATTTTCCTAAAGCTAAGTCCTAATCCACCATCCACCCTCATTTGATCTTATAAAAAAGTAAGTAAAACCTCTAAACCTTACGTCTAATATCACTCAAAATATCCCTCAACTCATCTCTTTAAACACTTTAAAAATTGAGAATCAAAAACAAACCGAAAAGGCATCGTAGTAACAAAATAGGGGCTGTTAAGTTCTAGAATGATATGAGATGTGTTTGTGTTGTTATTTTTCAGTTTGATAACTTAGAAGTATGCTAGAACCTTGATATTCATGTCTAAAATATAAGCATGCAAAGAAATGGGACAAAACCTTGACATATCATAAGTAGGAGACTTGAGCATATAAGGACTTGATTTTTGAGAACTTTGATGTTTCTGCCCTGAAATTTGGAACTCCATAACTCAATGTAGAAATTTGATCTAAACATATTCTTTATATCCAGATTTAGATTGTTGTGCTATCTTTCATCCAAAGTTGGTTTCAACCTATTTGAGTAAGTAGAACTCGAGATATTGCAATGAGATCCGAGCTTTGGCCAAAACATAACAGTTGTAGATAACATGTCTATCTAACTACCCACCCAAATGTAGAATAAAATATTGAGTTTTCATAGGTCAAAATCCCTTTGAAACTCTTTGTTGTGTTTCAGCCCTCAAATGACACTTCTGTCACATATTTTGGTGTAGCCCAAAACCATCACTATTTTTAGTGACCTATTCCAAAGACGGTCTACATGAATATTGTAGCTAACATATTTAACCAGGTGCTTTCCAAAAATAAAACTTAGATACCTCGGGAAAGTCCCTCAAAATCGTTTTAAACTCATTGTCCAAAACCGACTTTGCTGAGTTTGGGAGGCTGACAGAACCTATTTTATAAAATTGCCAAAAACTCTAACTTGTTCCAAATAAATACCATTATCACTAAACATAAAACTTGTAGGGGACATGTTTAACTAGAACATAGCCAAAAATTGGCTCATTTGGACTTGATCTGATACTCCAAAACTAAGACCAACAAAGGCGTATGCTCGGTAAAATTTTAAGGAAAGTGCTGAACCGTTTTCGCTTAGAATGCTTTACTCACCCGTTTGCCTTTGGTTTTGGCCTTAGTGTTAAACATAAGAGTTGTATGAAATATTTTTATCCAAATGGTGTTTAAAAATCATAATTTGATTCCAAGTCTAAATGCCCTAAAACCCTGCCGACCCTTTTAATTTAATACTTGAACTTGGCCCTTAAAATTGCTGTGTATGTTTGAGTACCCTTTGTTGTGAAATCCGAGTTTATATGATAACTGATTTGAGTTAGTTGATCAGTATTTTTAAGTGAATGTATGATGATTCAAATTCATTCTATCAAGTTTGAATTGTATCTTGAGAATTGTTGCTTGTACTTCACATACTTGTACCTTATGCCTAGTGAGTTGTACCATGAATTTTGCCATGCTACTTGATGCCATGCTATAAATTGTTACGCTTGAGATCCATATTATACATTACAGACATTGTCACTTGCATCCTAGCATATTAGAGTCCATCTATGTAAATCGTTGTTGGGATGGTTTATGTTGAATTATTCTTTTTGGTTATAAATTTAGGGCATTCCTGGTTACCATTTTTGTAAATATTTTGGGATATATTCTCCTTGTGCACCCTGGGTATGTCCCCGGTGTTTAAAATGGTTTATTATGGAGATTGTTAGGCACCATGAGTTCGTCACTAGCATTCTGGTTTTGATGGCTTAGACTTTGGGTTGACACTGGCAAAGGTATCACGAGTCTTAAGGTGGGACAAAGCGACTTATTTGATGTTAATTGATGAAGGATGGTGTTAATTAATGAAGGAAAATTGTTGGCCCATGAGGGGGCTCGGACCCCACGCCATTACAATTGAGTAAAACAGCTGAGGCATGAAGCTAAGGCACGCGTTTACTATTCGCAACGGGGCGCGATGAAGGCTTTTGTGATCAACTCCCATAAAGTCTACTCTAAAATTCCCTGCATGGAATTCATGTTACAATTCTGGATATAGATCGGGTTGAGCACTTGCATCGCATCCATTTGCATCACATACCTATACACTTGCTCTTTTGTTTCAGTTTTCCTGCAACTCTTGTAATATCTTTAAAACCCTTCGTGAAATTATAATTGTTATGTACTTTTAATCAGTTCAGAACTCCTTTATGATGTAATAATTAACACATGTAAATATGAATGAATGGATAGAATATCCTTTTATTTATATTTATGTATGTTCTGACGTGCCCAGAGGATGGGGCGTCAAAGTTGGTATCAGAGCTCAGGTTTACTAAACCATCAAGCCTTGGGTTATAGGAAACCATGCATTCTATCGTGTTGGAGCTCTGTAGGATGCGTTGTATTAATTATTATTATCATCTATACATTATAAGAACTAAAATTTGCTACGTCTAAGTTCTATAGCGAGTCATGTTAGGACGTTATCGGGATCAGAAGAAGCGGGAAATCTACAGGCAAAGGACGAGTAAAAGCATTGAGATCAAAGATCAGAGGCTCATGCAACAAGTTATCTTATTTTAAGGGGGTAGAGAGGAGTACATACCACGTGAAGTTTTAAATATCACATCGGGAGACACCGTTAGAACCCCACAACTTCATCCTTATAAGTTCCATACTCGTTTACCCCAAGCCCCTGTTTCAATTTTTATACCCGGTTGAAATTCTTTGCTTATCCTTCCTTCTAATAACACCAGCCTCAAATATTCGACATTGGTGAAATCTTTTGCCCACATTCAGTTCTCTCGATCTTGATACCACACCTTTGTGCAGTAATTTTTTGAATTCCTTGTTTACTCTTGAAATCCCAACTTGAGGAGTCGACTTGGATGCTTGGATTGAAGTATGTTAGGCCGACATAACTTCAGGAAAAATATCTAGTATGGTTACCCATTGCTTAAACATATCTTTGGTCAAGATCTGAAGTTGCACAGATTGGTCCCGAGAACATCCCCTTTGTAATCTACATTAGTTGTTCAACCCTTATGTCCAATGCATCTGAGCCTCAATCGACCTCTCAATTTAGGTCAACAATGACTGCCTTAGCCTTGACCCCTTGCCCTAATCCAACCTATCTTTGAACCACCTAGGTTTCACCCTAAGATGTAACCCAGTGCATGTTTTTACCTGTCGACCTTCAAAACCTTGCTCGTAGATCTATGAGTAACAACGATCGTTAGGATATTACGTCATTAGGCCTTAGCGCTTTCACGGGAAACCGAGACGATGCATGAGAACCTTCTAACCCCTCTTCAAAGTGTGGAGCAGATTTCTTCTTGATGTTATGGCTTAGAATATCTTTCAACATCCGCATTTAACAATGTTTAGAAGATCAAGACTCCCGACTATAAGAATGGTTAAGTAGGGCCTTATTCATATAATTATATCCTTTCTAAGGTCCTGACAAATAGAACTATGCCATCAGCAATCTAAAGTTAGAAACGGCAGCTTCACACCAAAGGATTCATGACACCGCCATATGATAAAATTCAAACTTTTCCAGTCTAGTTCATAGCTGACCCACCTATTTCAATAAACCGGGAAGCACAAAATTCATACCGATTGTAAGAAAGTGAAAGAAGAGAAATACCCTCAAACTTATGATAACCTTAGTACACTAGCAAAGGAGGTTCGTTTATGTACATCAATATTCACGCCCGCCCTTCCCACCTAGATGTTAGGATTCGGGTTTTGCCATTGCTATCTAAGAACAAAGAATCTTGACCACGACAATGAACGTTTGGAGCCTAATGAAGAATTAACCACTAAGTCACAATGGGTTACATCACTAGAAATTACCATAACCATACCTTTTCTCACATTCGTTTTACCCTAAGATGACCAACTGCCTAAGAAAAACAGTCTAGTCGTTGGAAAAGATGTTCAAACCTAACGTACTAGTACATCAAGAACAAACGGTAGAGGCCAAGAGGAACAGAGCAACCTTTGGACTAGAGAGAAAATGAAAGCATATAATTACTGACTTCGTCATTAGGATTATCAAGATCACCTCAAAGACCGATAATATTCGGGTTACAGTAGATCACCTCACTAAGACCACTCGCCCTCTATCAATAGACGTCACAACATATCGGTGACTACAAGCAAAAAGTAGATCCGTGAGATTTTGCACCAACATAAGTTTTTTACTATACTCAATCGAGACCCGCATCTCACCTTCAGATTGATGGACAATCCGCACACACATTTTCAAGCCAACAAGAACATATTAAGAGTTTACGTAATGGGGTTTAAAAAGGTATCCAATGTAACACCCCGATTTCAAAACAATAAAAAAACTAAGAAAAATAAGAAATTTCTTAAAATAAGGTGATCATTTCTTTTGAAGCACAACCCCAGAGAAATAGCCAATTTACAACCCAAAAGGTAGTTTAAACATATATAGGAAAAACCCCATTCCAAAACAATTTTCGATGAAAAACTACCCAGCGGAGTCCGCTCGAGCGGGCCCTCTACCGCTCGAGCGATGAGGCACTCGAGAGCATCTTGGCCAAAATCCTGAAAATTTTTTTATGAGTTGGGAAAACATTTGATTATCACAAGTGTCAAACAAGCTTCTTGATAGGCTTGCATATAAGGTAAAACATGCATTTGGAAATGAAACAAGTCCATTTAGCCCAAAACTTGAAATGTCAACATTTGAAACTATAATATTTCATCCAAAAATCAAGAAATTCGATCCAAAGTATGAGTCCAAGGGCCATGCATACAAAATATGTGAACATGACCTTAGGGTCTTACAAAGGGTTACTCCAGCCCACAAAACAATTAGCTAAGAAGAATCACATTTACAACCATTTCTTTTCTCAGAAGATAATAAAAACAAGGATGTAATCCTATCCACTCCTCAAAGGGCTCGGCGACCGTTATCTGAGTCCAAAACCTTCTTCTCGCTATCACCTGAATTGTTATTAAACAATATGAGCCGAAGTTTATAGGAGAAAGACTAACTATGAACATTTGCATGACATATGAAGATGGTTATGCAGGATGCACACATAAGTTTAACAAAAAATCACATCGTTTGTCCCAAGTCTAATTCCCGATACATAACCAGGTTTTGTGTGAAAGGATTATCATTCTATACCTCATAGTTTCGGTGAAATTAACCATTCTACCCAATTATCTTATCATTCCCAATCTATTCAACACATTTTCACATTCCATCATTTTAGATAGTTAAGGTTTTACCAACCCAATCATTTCATCAATTTATTCAAGTATGAAGGCCAGCCGACGCCTATAGACTCAGGCATATTTATCGCCACCGGTCCACGCGAGGCCCGAGGGATAAGTACTCATTCTATAGCCCGACACGGAGAGCATACATTTTCAATTTTTCTCGAAAACATCGATGGGTGGGCCACCCAAGAGCACGCTTTTACGGGGATTAACCCGAAGGAAGGGCCTACCTTACATTGCGCAAGTTTTTGGTCTTTCACTGAGGAGCAACTCGTGCCCAAGCTTAATCATTCAATTCCATCGCACAGTACTTTAATCATTAATTGTTCCATTTCATTAACAATTGATACGAGTTCAACCGTCAACCCAGTTCCTCTCGCCTAACCTATATCATTACATACAATTTTTGATTTTACATTAAAAACCCTAAATTTTTACACCCGACACTAACATGTGTCACACAACTCATGAGATATAAATATAATAGGTTACCACAACCCTCAACTTAACCAATAATCATCTCAGTTTCACATATGGGTCCCTTAACCCCAAAAACCCCAATTTTCATGGTTTAAACTCAATTTTAAATCCTATCCCAACAATTTTCAAATCCAATCATATTCAACAACAACATGAAGATAGAACCAAGTTAAACCATCCATAGATCTAAGATTTATCCTTCATTAACATGAAACCCTAATCTAGGCCTTCAAAACACCATTATCATGCTTTTACGTTCAAAAATTCAAGATATAACACATATCACATAGATATTCAAGGATAGTCTTAGATCCTACCTTTGGGGTGCTAGATTCACAAGAAAAGATCCCAAACGAGCTCTAACCACATGATGAGAATAAAGCTTTCAATGTCTAGTTGAGCCTTCAACGGTTGAGCCACCGAGAGGAAAGCAAGGAAAACTCACTAAGAGAAGCCAAGAGAGCTCTAACAAGCCTCTAAACCCCAAACCCTAGCTCCTCCTTTCAGTTCTAAAGAGAGAGAGGGAAGAAAGAAATAAGAAAAAGATTCCAAATCGTGACATTTAATGTCTGCTCGCCGACTGTCCGCTTGAGCAGGCCCCCCACCGCTCGAGCGATCCCTCACTCAAAACATCTCGGCACCTGTCTGCTCGAGCAGTTAAACTGGGCAGGAGCCCTGACCCGTAAAGGCTAACACTGAACCAACTAGACAACAAACACCTCTTAACAACATTCTCATTCATAACCCCACACTTAACTATTGTTAGTGAACATACACAAGCTCAAGAATTAATTCTTACTCAAGATCTACTCTCACAAACGTTTCCACCAGACATAGCATACTTGTTTGTCATTACTACTAGAAAATAACAAGAAACCGAGCCAATACTGTGGCGCCGAAATTTTGGAATTTTTGAAAAATGGTAAAAAATATGAGATTCAAAAAATATTTAGAAAATATTTTAACACCTTGAAAGCCAAATTTTGAAAATTTCTTTTTGTTGAAAATAGAGTCACAACTTAGTTATTAAGAAAAACAAAGAAAAACAAAAATGGCTACTGATCTTTAAAACGTTTAACATGAGAAAGAGGGTTCAGAGGTTAAGGTACGAATTGGGGAAGGAGTTAGGCACCGCGTTCGCCTAACCGTAAGGTTGACATCTACTAATCATCATTAGTTCTTTAATATGATTTCTTAAATGCATGCAAATAAAGAGAGTTGAGGCAAAGAGGGAACATTCAAAATCAAATATGAAAAATATATAACATACATATATAGAACGCCAAATAAAACAAGTAGCAAAAGAAAAATTCTAAATCCTACGGTATGCAATTTCTAATTAAATGATATATGGAGCACTCCTACATGCGATATTATTAAAACAATCTAAACTATCATAATTTAAATAAAAAAGCAAAAATATACTAAAAGTTGCTAAAATTATCTAAACATGATTTGCTACAAAATAAGCCGAACTATTTTAAAGATAACACTAAACAAACGTATAAAACATGCATATTCTTAAACTATCAAAAGCATAACCATGATAAAAGTAATGTGAAAATCCCATATTAAAAAGTTTACCAAAGAAAAATGATGAAACCTAAAAACAAGTGTTTTATGTATTAAAATGATAAGAAAATATTTGAAGATTTAATATGAAAGAAAAAAAAAGAAATAAAAGAAAGGCTTACAAAAGAAAAATTAAGCCAAGATAAGAAAGTTTAGAAAATGCTATTAATAAAAGAAGTTTCAACTATTCGCATTTCATATTTTAAAAGAGAATAAAAGAAAAAGAAAAGAAAAGGAAAGAAAATAAAAGAAATAAAATTAATAATAGAGTTTTAACTTTTGTTAAAAGGGAAAATTATAATGTCATTTAAAGTTGAAAATTAACTTAAAAGTCTTTTGTGATTTTTGGGTTTATAAAAGAAAAACTATAAAAAGAGAATAAAGTTATAGAAAAAGAAAATGAAATTTTAAAAGGAAAGTAATGCTAATAAATAGAATGCTACATTACAAAAATTAGTAATAAAGAAAATAAAGTGCTAGAAAAGAACATTACACTAATATTAAAATAAAAGAGAAAAAAAAAATAAATATTAGAACACTAATGCAAAAAAAATAAAATGACATTAACATTATAAGAAAAGAAAAGAAAATGGAATATACTAGTAAAGGAAACTAAACTAATACTAAAAAAAGTAAAAGAAATTAATTACAACTATTTAACATGAATGTGAATATAGTATTGACAACTACATCCACATAAAATGTAAGTGCATTATTATAACACTTAATAACATTAATAAGTTATAATTACCAAAATATATTAGCACTAAATTGATGAATTAAAAAGCTTAATGTGAGTAAACAAATAAGTAAAACAAGTTAGCCAAATAATCTAAAACTTGAATTTAAGCATAAATGTAACATCAATTAAATGATCAAATTAACCCGGTCACTCCAAAGAGGTAGGAAATGGAGTTAGAAGAACTGGGGATCCAAACAAGGTACCTAAATTGCTAAGGAATCCTCAAGTCGGGAAATGAAAATTCGATCATCGGGCGATGATCCAAGCTAGGATTTCAGTATCGGTCGGAGGTTCGGCTCTCGGTACTTTGGCAGGATTTCGGCGTCGAGGCTCGGATCGCTTGGCGACTCGGCAGAGTTTCTCTCACTAAATCTCTCACTAAAATTTTGTCTTGAAAACGTACGCTAGGGTATGGTATCTATAAAATTCTTCAACTAATGACATGCTGCCACGCTCTGGGACATGTCAGGCCATTTGGAGTTGGCGGTCGCCATGTTTTAAAAAGTTCCACAAGGTTCTAAGCGGTCGCCACAATGCAAGTTGGCGGTTGCCATGTTGAAGGTGGCAGTCGCCACTTTTGGCTAGGGTTTTCAAGAGGTTCTATTTGCAGTCGCCACTTTCGGAATAACTTGCATAGCAAGTTATTGGTGGTTCAACATAATTTCATTGGTTCAAAGGTTTTGGGTTCTGATACCGAACTTGGATAATTTCCAGATGATCGTATTGAGGCACATTCTAATTGTTTTCATCATCGAATTCTCCTAAGATTGGTCGGGGTCAGATTGGGGTGTCTACACCTACAACTTCATCCACTCAGGAGATTTTGTCCCCAAAATCACACATGCATAAAAAACTAAACAACTCGGGGTAGTTTCTGCGAACTTTTGATTCTCGCTCCCACGTGGCTTCTTCAGCGCCATGGTGAAGCCACAACACCTTCACTTACTGAATGGTTCTCCCTTGCAAGACTTGTTCTTTGTCATCAAGGATATTCATTGGTCTCTCCTCATAGGTAACTTCACCCTTTACCCTCAACTCCGTCCAATTCATAACATGGGGTGGGTCCGGCTCATACTTACGCAACATAGATACGCGAAAAACGTTGTGCATGGAGGCTAATTGTGGTGGCAAGGCTAAGCGATAGGCCACCTCCGCAATTGTATCAAGGATTTTAAATGGCCCGATAAAACACACTGATAAGTTTCCACTCTTACCAAATCTCATCAAACCCTTTCGTGGCGAGACCTTCAAAAACACGTGTTCTCCCACCTCAAACGCTAACAGTCTCCTTCTCTTATCTGCATAACTCTTCTGACGATTTTGGGCGGTCACTAAATACTTACGGATCGTGATGATCTTTAATGTAGTTTCACGCACAAGCTCGGGCCCTAACAAAACTGTTTCACCAACAAACGGGTGACCTGCAAGGTCTGCCGTACAATGCCTTATAAGGCACCATCTCAATGCTCGACTAATAACTATTGTTGTAGGCAAATTCCACCAACGATAAATTGTCCTCCCAAGACCCACGAAAATCCAGAACTCACGCTCATAACATATCCTCGAGTATCTGAATGGTGCGCTCCGACTGACCATCTGTCTGAGGGTAAAAAGCAGTACTAAGAAGGAGGCTCGTCCCCATAGCTGACTGCAAACTCTGCAAAAAATGAGACATGAAACGAGGATCTCGGTCAGAAACGATGAAAACTAGCAGTCCGTGGAGTCTAACAATCTCACTTACATAGAGCTTGCTATGCTTATCAACTGAGTCTATCATACGAATAGGTAGAAAATGTGCTGACTTGGTCAATTTATCCACCACAACCTATACAATATCATGCCCCCTCGGCGAACTCGGAAGGCCCAAAATGAAATATATGGTGATGTTCTCTCATTTCCACTCTAACACTGGCAATGGTTGCAACTGACCCGCTGGTCTCTGATGCTCGGCCTTCACATGTTGACAGGTGAGACAACGTGAGACGAAGAGCATAAAGTCCTTCTTCATACCCCTCCACCAAAACTACCTACGTATGTCATGATACATCTTGATGCCACCCGGATGCACTGCCAAGCGTGAGTGATGAAACTCACGTAGCACGTCTCCACAATGCACCTCCGGCACAAAGACTCTCCCCGCAAACCTCAAGCTCTAGTCGAAGTGGATAATCCATTCCTTAGCACACTCGCCACTCAAGACTCGCTCCCAAAACATTAAAGTCTCTGCATCCGATCGTTGTGCCTCAACAACACGGTGGACAAGGGTGGGCTAATAAACCCCCATAAACAAGGTAATATACTCATCAGACTTCCTCAAACAAAAATCGTACTCTCCAATCTCTCCAAGCATACTCCACTCCCTAATGGCCACACGTGCTAACGTGCTCAAAAACTTCCGACTAAAGGCGTCGGCTTCCACATTGGTCTTGCCCGGATGATACTATAAATCAAAATCATAATCTCCCAAGAACTCCACCCATCTCCTTTGGCGCAAATTTAGATTCTTCTGTGAAAACAAATACTTCAAACTCTTATGGTCTGAGAATACTTCGAAGCGTTCTCCATATAGGTAGTGTCTCCAGATCTTTTAAGCAAAGACCATTGTTGCGAGTTCCAAATTGTGTGTAGGATAGTTCTTCTCATGAACCTTGAACTATCTCGATCCATAGGCCACCACTTTACCCCGTTGCATTAACACGCAACCCAACCCCTCGGTGACACATAGCAATAAACGGCATAACCGAGTTCGCTTTCTGGTATAATCAGAATAGACGCACTAGTAACTTTGTCTTTAATGTCTGAAAGGCAATCTCACAGCTACCATTCCATAAGAACTTGATTCCTTTTCGTGTAAGGTGGGTCATAGCCGCTACAAGCCTAGAGAAGTCTTTTACAAACCGGTGGTAGTAACCTGCCAATCCCAAGAAGCTTTGTATCTTGAACACATTTTTCGGTCTTTCCCACTCCATTACAGCTTTAATATTGGATGAATCCACTGCCACCCCATCTCTCGAAACTATATGGCCTAAAAACTTTACCTCGGGTAACTAAAACTCACATTTATCGTACTTAGCATATAATCGATGTTCCCGCAACAACTATAAGGCAATCTGAAGATGCTCCTCGTGTTCTTCCTCTGATGATGAATAAATCAAGATATCGTCCACGAACACTACCATAAATCGATCAAGGTAGGGTGGAAGATACGATTCATAAGGTCCATGAACGTTGCAAGTGTGTTAGTCAGTCCAAAAGGCATAACCAAGAACTCAAAATGTCCATAACGGGTACAAAAGACCATCTTCAGAATGTCTTCCTCCTTGACGCGCAACTGGTGATAACTCGATCTCAAGTCCATCTTTGAGAAAACAACTCAAACATCTCAGTTGATCAAACAAGTCATCGATACGAGGCATAGGATACTTGTTTTTAACAATCACATGGTTCAACATACGATAATCTATACAAAATCGCAACGACCCATCCTTCTTCTTTGCAAACAACGCCAGAGCTCCCCAAGGAGATACACTAGGGCGGATGAACCCCTTGTCTAACAACTCCTGGACCTGCACTTTTAACTATCTCAACTCAGCCAGGGCAAAATGGAATGAAGGCATGGAAATGGGAGCGGTCCCCATAATGAGGTCTATGGAAAATTCGACTTCCCGCCATGGTGAAAGTTTAAACAAATCAGTCAGAAACACGTCTAGAAATTCACAGACAACGAGAGGAAGTTCTATTCGAGTTGAATCAATCTCACTCACCGACAAGACAGAGAAAATAAGGCTAAGGCTATCACTACTCCTCGATCTAAGAGATCTAGGTGCTAAACCGTTGTCCCGATCACCCACAAAATAAATAAAATCTCCCTCTGATGTGCAAACAAACACCCTTCGTCGGTCACAATCAATGAAGGTGCGAAAGGTGGTTAACCAATCCATCCCCAGGAAAATATTAAACGAGGTCATATCGAGCATGATAAAATCAAATACCAAGCGGTGGTCAGCAATTTTCATCTCACAAGCTCTACAGACACGTTTCAACACGGTAGTCTCACCCATTGGCGTTTCTACACACAAGGCACTACCCAACATGTCTATCTCTAACCCCAATACAGATGCGAATGGGGATGAGATGAAAGAATATAACGCTCCAGTGTCAACGAAACCACTGGCCCAAGAATGGTACACAAACAATATACCTCGATGATCGAAGGACAAACTACGGTATCTGGTGCGATGGGTGCCACTGACATACTAGGCTCTACGAGAGCATACACTCGCACTTGGTTCCCCTGATTCTTTCTGCCGATGCCCCTAGTCTCTGGCTGCCTCACTAACTGAGCTGAGGTAGCTCCTCCAGCTATCCTCACTGACTACACTTCTGAGTGCTGTTGTGACTAACCATACCCCTGCCGCCCCTGCGACACCTGCACCTGATGTGCTTCAGTAGTACCCTAAACACTCCCTCCTTGAGGGTAATCTCATCGTAAGTGACCCATCTGGCCACACTGAAAACATAAGAACAAGGTCCTCCCCTGAGTCTGACTCTGGTGCTACTGTTGTCTACCCTACGGGCAGTCCCCAGCACAGTGTCCTAGTCACTTGTAGGTGTAGCATACCATCTCCCGACATTCAGAACGCCCTGATGAACCCATAGATAGTGTTGGTGCTGACCGTTGCTAGGGCTGAGAACCCGTGGGATAAGAACCCGACCCTCCTGATTTCTACCTTTCACCTAGCGCCCTTTAGACTGAGCACCAGAAGCCCCTTGATGTGACTTTCTCTCCTTAATCTTGCGGCTCTTCGCCATAGCATTCTCTACTCGATTAGTGGCTTTCATGATCTCAGTGTAAACTCGAAAACCCAATGCTGTAATCCTATCCTTGATCGAAGGTCGAAGACCCCTTTTAAACCTCTTGGTGCGCAACTCCTCCGTTGATACCATCTTAGGTGCAAACCGCGACAGATTTACAAACTTGGCCTCATACTAGACCACGGTAAGACTCTCCTAAATAAGAGAGAGAAACTCCTCCCAATACACATCTCTTGAAGAACCCAAAAATACTTTTTTAAAAAGACCCTAGTAAAAGCAGTCCACGTACCATCCACAGTGGTCTTAACAAACTTCTACCACTCCCTCACATCCTCATGAAGTTGGAAAGCTGCCAACTTAACATGCAACTCATCCTCTTCAATCTCTAGGGTATTTAAGATCGTCATGGTTACCTCCAACCACACAGTAGCAACTATGGGGTCTGGCTCCGCAGAGAAGGTTAGAGGATCCAACCGCCGAAATTCCCTCACTACAACAGAGGCCCTTGGCGTAGGAGCCCTAGCTCCAGCCCTAGTTGCCTCGGCCATTGCTCTCATTGTAGAAAGCATCTTCTGTATAACATCAACACCGCCCACTTATTCCTGCAAGGCATGAACGTCCCCTTCTTTCGGAGCCTAGGCATAGGCACGAACTCGGCCACGACCTAGACCCCTACCACGTCTCTAAATCATCACTCTATAAATAAGAAAGAACAAGGAGAGATATCAACACAAGCTCACAAGAACTCATCTCTCACAGATAACATCGCTCTTCAACAAGACACTACATCGCATGAATCGTCGTATCAATGCACCTCATGCAACACATAACGAAGAGGAACTAGTCGGAATGACACGTCAATCTGGCTAACTCGTTTGGATTTCTGGTTAGAATGGACGTCAGCCAAACGCCATTCTAACTCGAACCCCAAACTAGTTGGCCGGCCACCCAAGGGCTAAACATAACATCCTAAAAGCCCAATCTCCATACTCAAACACCACATAGCATGCAAATGTCAAGCTATACTTAAGATGTTTCATCATGAATGTCACACATCAATGCAAACTCTCACGCAATGGATTAACTACTCCCACAGTTCCTAGGTATTTGAACCTACAGCTCTGCTACCAATCTGTAAGCTCCGATTTTAAAATAATAAAAAAATAGAGAAAGATAGGAAATTTCTTAAAATAAAGTGATCATTTCTTTTGAAGCACAACCCTTGAGAAATAGCCAACTTAAAACCCAGAAGGTAGTTTAAACATATGTAGGAAAACCCCTGTTCCAAAATGATTTTCGATGAAAAACTACCTAACAGAGTCCGCTCGAGCGATCCCTCCACCGCTCAAGTGGTGAGGCACTCGAGAGCATTCTGGCTAAAATCCTAAAAATTTTTCCATGAGTTGGGAAAATATTTGATTATCACAAGTCTCAAGCATAATTCTTGATAGGCTTACATATAAGGTAAAACATGGATTTGGAAATGAAATAAGTCCATTTAACCTGAAAACTTGAAATTTAAACATTTGAAACTATAATATTTCAATCAAAAATCAAGAATTTCGATCCAAAGTACGAGTTTAACGCCCTCACATGCATACAAAATATGTGAACATGACCTTAGGGTTTTACAAAGGGTTACTCCATACCACAAAACAATTATCCAAGAAGAATTACATTTACAACCATTTATTTTCTCAAAAGGCAATACAAATAAGGATGTAATCCTATCCACTCCTCAAAGGGGTCCGGCGACCGTCATCTCAGTCCAAAACCTTCTTCCCGCTATTACTTGAAATGTTATTAAACAACATGAGCCGAAGCTCGTAGTAGAAAGACTAACTATGAACATATGCATGACATATGAATTTGATTAGGTAGGATGCACACATAAGTTTAACCAAAAACCACATCGTTTGTCCCAAGTCTAATTCCCAATACATAACCAAGTTTTGTGTGAACGGATTATCATTCCATACCTCATAGTGTCGTTGAAATTAACCATTCTACCCAATCATCTTATCCTTCCCAATCTATTCAACACGTTTTCACATCCCATCATTTTATCTAGTTAAGGTTTTACCAACCCAATCATTTCATTAATTTATTCAAGTACCAAGGTCGGTCGGCGCCTATAGACTCAGGGGTATTTATCGCCACTGGTCCACGCAAGGCCTGAGGGATAAATACCCATTCTATAGCCCGACACGGAGAGCACACATTTTTTGTTTCTCTCAAAAACATCGATGTGTGGGCTGCCCAAAAGCAGCTTTTACAGGGATTAAACCGAAGGAAGGGCATACCTTACATTGCGCAAGTTTTTGATCTTTTACCGAGAACCAACTCGTGTCCAAACTTAATCATTCATTTCTATCGCGCGGTACTTTAATCATTAATTGTTCCATTTCATTAACAATTGACACAAGTCCAATCATGAACCCGGTTCCTCTCGCCTAACCCATATCATTACGTATAATTTTTAATTTTACATTAAAAATCCCAAATTTTTACACCCGACACTAACATATGCCACACAACTCATGAGATATAAATATAATAGGTTACTACATCCCTCAATTTAACCAATAATCATCTCAGTTTCACATATGGGTCCCTTAACCCCCAAAATCCCAATTTTCATGGTTTAAACTCAATTTTAAATCGTAGCCCAACATTTTTCAAATCCAATCATATTCAACAACATCATGAAGATAGAACCAAGTTAAATCATCTATAGATCTAAGATTTATCCTTCATTAACATGAAACCCTAACCTAGGCCTTCAAAAACACCATTATTATGCTTTTATGTTCACAAATTCAAGATACAACACATATCACATAGATATTCAAGAATAGTCTTATATCCTACCTTTGGGATACTAGATTCACAAGAAAAGATCCCAAACGAGCTCTAACCACGAGAATCTCCAACTACACAGTGAGAATAAAGATTTCAATGTCTAATTAAGCCTTTAACGGTTGAGCCACCGAGAGGAAAGCAAGAAAAACTCACTGAGAGAAGCCAAGAGAACTCTAACAAGCCTATAAACCCCAAATCCTTGCTCCACCTTTCATTTTTAAAGAGAGAGAGGGAAGAAAGAAATAAGAAAAGGAGCCAAAATCATGACATTTAAAGTATGTTTGCCGACTGTCCGCTTGAACGGGCCCCCCCACCACTCGAGCGGTCCCCTCACTCAAGACCTCTCGGCCACCTGTCTACTCGAGCGGCCTACCCTCCGCTCGAGCAGTCAAACTGGGTAGAAACTTTGACCCGCAAAGGCTAACACTAAACCAACTACACAACAAACACCTCTTAACAACATTCTCATTCATAACTCCACACTTAACTATTGTTAGCAAACATACACAAGCTCAAGAATTAATTCTTACGCAAGATCTACATTCACAAACGTTTCGACCAAACATAGCATACTCATTTGTCATTACTACAAGAAAATAACAAGGGATCGAGTCTCTATAGCTGAGGAACATGTTTACCTTTGGTTAGAGCCCACCTACCACAACAGCTCCCGAGCCAGCTTTTGCAATTATGTGGAGTTATGTGAAGAAGCAATGTTACAAGTTATCCATGCGCGAAATAGAAACTGAAGGGACTGATTGGTAGGAATAGATTTTTATTAGCCAATAAAGTGAGACCTAGAGTCCAGTACAAGAATTCATATAAAACCTAGGATAGTAGCCATGTGTTAACAGTCTGTAGTAAGAACGACAGAATCTCATTGAATAGGACTTTTCATGCTAATAAACATGTCGTGTATCTTACCTTCACCTTATAAGTAGAACCAACCGTATCAGATGATTCAATGACCTTTTTTCCTTTTCTTAAAGATGGCAGGACAAGGACAGAACCATGGATGCTCAGTAAAAGTATATGGGATTGGGGAGGAAGCGGACGTCCCGAGTTTGGCACAAATCTTGCAAGACCTAGCAGTCAATTTGGATCAATCACAGGGGAAGGCACCCCGGATGGGATCTTGGTACTTATCAGACCTAAGGGTACAGAATATCCCAACACCTGAGAAGAAGGATTTTTTCCAAACAACTGAGGCTTTGATCAAGGCAACAAAACAACAGCGAACAACAGTAAGAGCTTGTTAAAAGAGCAACCAACTCGGGCATAAGATGGCTCATTGCCTGCTAAAAAGTGGAGAGGACAATCGAGGAGGACCATTAAAAATGACTAGAAGTTCACGCTCTCAGAATCTTACTCTCATGATGGCAGAAGCGAATAACTAGGAAAAAAAGGCTCCAAAATTAGTAATCTGCTATCCCTACCGGAAGTTAGGACATAAAAGGTCTAAATGTTCAATACAAGGAGGATAAAACTACAACAACTGCCAGCAGAGGCATGGCTATAAAGATCAAACAAGTCTATTACAGCAAGAAATGAGTGGTTTGAAAAGGTAGTGCTACCTGGCCAACTAGAGAGCAATAAATGGAGTGTTCACCTCTCACAGGAGAAAAAAAGGAGTATGTGTTGATGACCGAAGGTACGCCGTATTCGCAAACTCTAAGTTATGCGTTAGTTAAACTTGTTGCATCATCTCAGGAAAGGGTACGCTTGAAGGATAAAAGCTTTTAGGTTAACACTAATCGAACAACCCATGCGCTATAGGTATGTGATTTGGTCTTAAAAGTTGTGTAGTAGTCAGTCCAAGATTTTTGTAAGGAGAAATAACTATCACTCAAAGCTATTGTAAGGCTAAACAAACGACTCAAGTAAAACATGGACACAACCTCGAAGAGAAGTGATGCTAGTAAACCATCCCCAACCTTTCACACGATGAAGTACGGGATGAAATTTTAGGGATGAAATTTGTTTAAGGGGATAGTTTGTAACGACTCAGTTTGGACCCTAGTTATAACAACATAGTTGATAATGACCCGTGTAAAGACCCAACCCAAACCCTAAGCATTAGTAATGGATAATCCATGAGGCCATAGAACACGGAAGAAGTTTAAAACCCTAACTCAACTTGAAAACCCCAAGTTCGATCCCAAAATCCCAAAAAGGTCCTAAACTCAAGTAACAAAGCCTTAACACCCGGAGAAGCTCCCAAAATTATAAATCAAGTACTTATGATGAAATAATAAGTTAGAAATCAAAAATACTCAAAAGTAGGGTAAAATGACTATTTTACTCATAATATAGTAAAAACTGTTAAAAATTTAAATTATGACACATGGACACCCTAAATTAAATATTTAAGTACAATTAAGTAGCAAAAGACAAAATTACATCAAAAATGACAAAAATACCCCT
This sequence comes from Heliamphora ciliata, assembly GCA_032360265.1. Taxonomy (NCBI): domain Eukaryota; kingdom Viridiplantae; phylum Streptophyta; class Magnoliopsida; order Ericales; family Sarraceniaceae; genus Heliamphora; species Heliamphora ciliata. The sequence goes on from JAUMHN010057355.1 coordinate 22,748, forward strand.
TAGTGGCCGACCACCTTGGAAGTTGTGCTAGAAAATAGCTTTTTTGCTTTCTTTTAAGCTTAAAAAGATGAGAAAGGTATTAAATCAAGCATCGTGATGATCCAACACTTGTTGAACAAGTAATATACATAATAATATAGTATTATAGTTAAAAAAAAATCATTATTGAAGTTCATACACAATAAAATAAGTCAAAAAGTCATATATTGTCAAACTAACTTAATTTGACTTAAAAGATTACATCTATTTAATCAATTATTATGAAAACTGTGATAATTTATGTAAATACTAAATTTATCAAAAAAAAGTAAAATAATATGTTTCAGTACGAAAAGACACCAAAAAGATACATCAAATTAACTTTTAAAGCATTTTCTTGTACAAAAGGGCACGCAAACCAATGCAAAACCCCGTTGTTGATTGAGATCAAATTTTTTGTCATCCAAAACTGATCCTAGTTGTATTCCCTTCTCTTGATATGATATGTTCCCTCAAAATTTGCACCAAATCAAATCAACTCATGTGAAGGAGAGGAAAAAGTACTAAAATGTGATTATTTTGTTCCCTCTTTGTTCCCTAGCTTTTTCCTATATAAACCAAGCCAAACACCCCTTTCTCCTCTACACATTTTTTTTCAAGAGAGGTGAGGGACCAGACCTTCATTGTGCTTGGGTGTTCATACAAGTTTGAGGGACAAAAAGAAAGGGAAAGAAGGAGAAGAAGAAGGAATCAAGGAAATTTTCCTAAAGTGAAGTCCTAATCCACCATCCACCCTCATTTGATCTTCTAAACAAGTAAATAAAACCTCTAAACCTTATGTCTAATATCGCTCAAAATATCCCTCAACTCATCTCTTTAAACACTTTAAAAATTGAGAACCAAAAACAAACTAAAAAGGCGTCGTAGTAACAAAATAGGGGCTGTTGTGTTCTTAAATGATATGAGATGGATTTTTGTATTGTTATTTTTGAGTTTGATGATTTAGAAGTGTTCTGGAACCTTGATATTCATCTCTAAAACACAAGCATGCAAAGAAATGGGACAAAACCTTAACATATCATAAGTAGGAGACTTGTGCATATAAGGACTTGATTTTTGCAAACTTTGATGTTTCTGCCCTGAAGTTTTGAACTTCATAACTCAATGTAAAAAATTGATTTAAGCATGTTATTTATGTATATATTTATATTTTTGTGTTATCTTTCATCCAAATTTAGTTTAAACCCATTTGAGTAAGTAAAACTCGAGATATTGTAATTTTATCGAAGTGTGTCATTTTTCGACCAGTCGACAATACCGACCTAAAAATCCTAATTTACAATGCAATCCGAGCTTTGGCCAAAACATAAAAATTATATATACCATGTATATCTAATTACCTACCAAACAGTAGCAGAACATATTAAGCTTTGATAGGTCAAAACACCTTTGAAACTCCCTGTTGTGTTTTAGCCCTCAAAGGACACTTCTATCACATATTTCTGTATATCCCAAAACCCCTATTTTTAGTGACCTACTCCAAAGGTGGTTTACATGAACATTGTAGCTAACATATGGAACTACTTTTTGTCCACAAATTAGACCTAGATACCTCAGGAAGGTCCATCTAAACCACTTCAAACTCACTGTTCAAAATAGGCTTTGCTAAGTTTTGGCGGCTAACAGAACCTATTTTATAAAATGGCCAAACACTCTAACTTGTTCCAAATAACTACCATTATCACTAAACCTAAAACTTGTAGGGAACATGTTTAACTAGAACATAGCCAAAAATGGGCTCATTTGGACTTGATCTGATATGCCAAGATAAAGACCAACAGAGGCATATTTTCGATAAGATTTTAAGGAAAGTGTTGAACCGTTTTCACTTAGAATGCTTTACTCACCCATTTTCCTTAGGTTTTGGCCTTAGTGTTAAATATAAAAGTTGTAAGAAATATGTTTATCTAAATTGTGTTTAAAAATTATAACTTGATTCCAAGTCTATATGCCCTAAAACCCTACCGACCCATTTAATTTAATACTTGAACTTGGCCCTTAAAATTGCTTTGTGTATGTTTGAGTACCCTTTGTTGTGAAACCCGAGTTTATATGATGATTGATTTTAGTTAATTGATTTGTATTTTTAAGTGAATGTACAATGATTAGAACTCATGCTATCAAGTTTGAATTGTATCTTGAGAATTGTAACTTGTGCTTCACATACTTGTACCTTATGCTTAGTGAGTTGTACTATGAACTTGCCATGCTAGTTCATGTCATGCTATAGATTGTCGCACTTGAGATCCATATTATACATTATAGATATTATAGCTTACATTCTAGCATATTGGAGTCCATCTATGTAAATCGTTGTTAGGATGGGTTATGTTGAATTGTTCTTCTTGGTTCTAAATCTAGAGCATCCCTGGTTGATATTTTTATTAATATTTTGAGATATATTTTCCTTGTACACCCTGGGTACGTTCCCAGTGTTTGAAATAGTTTGTTATGGAGATTATTAGGCACCATGGGTTTGTCACTAGCATTCTAGTTTCGATGGCTTAGACTTTGGGTTAACAATGGCAAAGACAACACGAGTCTTAAGGTGGGACAAACTGAATTATTTGATGTTAATTGATGAAGGAAAATTATTGACCCAGGAGGGGCTCGGACCTCACGCCGTTTTCATTGAGTAGAACAGCTGAGGTATGAAGCCAAGGCATGCATTTACTATTCGCAACGAGGCCCGATGATGGCTTTTGTGATCAACTCCCATAAAGTCTACTCTGAAATTTTTGGCGTGAAATTCTTGTTATAATTCTAGATATAGGTCGGGTTGGGCACTTGCATCGCATCCATATGCATCATATACCTGTACACTTGTTCTTATATATGCTTGTTATGTTATAATTGTCACATTTGTCTATCTTCTTGACTTTAAATTATATTGGGTGTTATATGATATGCGTTGTAGAATATTATGCTGTGAGATTAGTTAGAAGGTTAGAGTATTTTGCTTCTGGGCGTTGGCTCATTGTAGGAACCCGAACCCTTTTTATTTGTAAGGATTAATAAAATCATGTATATTTTCGGTAGAAATTGAATAAGTGCTTAAGTTTTGGGAAAGAATTAAAACTTGATCATGATAATGATTATTAACAATAATGGTATGCCCGGTAGTGCTTGAGAACCTTTATTGTGAGTTGTTTGAGTGAGACTTCAAGTGTTCAACCCATGATTCGATTTGTATATGCATCTTTTATTATTCTCACCCAGCGTTGACCGCTCAAGCGGTGGAGAGCCAGCTCAAGCGGACAGGTGACCGGGAGTCCGGTAAGTAAGGACCGCTCGAGCAGTGGGAGGGTCTGCTCAAGGGAACTATCGACAAATAGCTTGTAAGTTACGGGTTTTAACATTTCATTCTCATGCTTTCCTCTTCTCTCTCTCTCTAAAACCAGAGTATGTGACCTAGGGTTAGGTCTTGAAGATCCATGGAGCCTTCCTTGTCCCGTTCGGCTAGTTTTCTTGTCGTTCCTCCGAGTGAGCAACCGTTAGAGAGCTTGGATGTGTGTTGGGAGCTTCTCTGTAGCCACGCGATTGAGGTTTTAAGGGTTTAGAATTCGCGAGAGGTTCGATTCATGTTGGTGGAACGTCTTAAAGGTAGGATCTATAACTATCCTCGAAGTATTGTTTGATATGAGTTGAATATTTGTGTTTATATACATGAAAAGCATAAAAATCTATATTTTGGGACCCTAGGTTAGGATTTGGTGTTAAAGTAAGTTAAATCTTGTGTTTTCAAGTGACGTGGGATGGTTCTACCTTAATAGTGCCGTTGGAGCACAATAAATATGTGATTTAAAAAGTTAGGGTTTATTCTAGTTCAAAACAAAGAAAATTGGGATTTTTCGGGTTATTGGGTTTAAATATTGAAATTGATGGATGATTTGGTAAACCTTGGGTTGTGGGAACCTTTGATTTATGTTTTAGGAAAGTTAGAATTTGATTATTGTCTAACTCAAAGAAAATTTGGGAGTTTTAGGGTTAAGTGACCCATATGTTGAAATTGACGTGAGTATTAGGCAAATTGAGGGTTACGATAACGTATTGTATTTATATCTTATGAGTTGTGTGGCATATGACAATACTGGGTATGAAAATTGGGATTTTTTTATGAAAATCGAAAAATGCATGTCGTGATATGGGTTGGTCGAGAAGAACTAGGTGGACGGTTGGACTCGTGTTGGGTGTTAATGAAATGGAATAATTAAATGATTAAAGTACCGTGCGATGTCACTGAATGATTATGTTTGGGTACGTGTTACTCCTCGGTGAAATATCAAAAACTTGCGCAATGTAAGGTAACCCCTTCCTTGTGGTTAATCCTCGTAAAAGTGTGCTCTTGGACAGCCCACCCATTGATGTTTTTGAGAAAAATAAAAAATGTATGCTCTCCGTGTCGGGCTATAGAATAGATATTTATCCCTCGAACCTCGCATGGACCCGTAGTGATAAATATGCCTAAGTCTATAAGCGTCGTCTGGTTTCGGTACTTGAATGAATTGATGAATAAAATAGGGTTGGTAAAACCTTAATTAGGATGAATGGATAAAATGATGAGA